>JAIPMN010013484.1:0-10563 GCA_020650975.1 Apostichopus californicus | reverse complement strand
ATTCAGCAACAACAAAAAGTTCTGATTCCATTTTTCCCCTTCTTTCTTGGTTTGTCCAGATGCCTATTGAGGATGAAATCAAGCCAAAAGAAGAAAGCAAGGAAGATCTGAAACCTCACATTAAAAAGGCAGAGAATGTACCTTTAGGCCCAGCCAAGATACGCAAACAGTATACCTATGTAAGTATATGTTTTATACCAATGATAAAAACAATGAACTCACCTAGATTGTTTATTTTTAATGGAGACAAATACCCAAGTATCATATAGCTTAAATATGTTATAGATCTTTGTGAAGAGCAGTCCCCACCCACCCCCCCCCCCTCCTCCCAAATAGCTAAGAAATGTCTTGCTCTGTTTAGAAAATATCTTGTTTTTAAGGCATGTCTGAAGGCTCTCTGAATGTGCTGTAATCTGTGATGCTGTAGTGCCACTTGAGGGACGTTCAACGTTTTAGGCTAGGCTCTAGCCGAACGCGATAGTAGGCACATATTTTGCACATTGAAGTTAAACTACACCACAATCAACACACTTGATCAGACATCCGATAAATGTGAACCAGGTCAGTAATGAAGTAATTGTAGACATGTTTGAAGAATGACAAATACTTTGGGAATCGAAAAAGATTATTAACTTATGAATTTGAGATTATATGCAATGATCAAACACTGCTAGGACTGAATGTTTCACTGTAGAACAAGCGTATTACTGACAAGCAAGCGCAAGGGATCTAACCGGAGCAGGTGCTTGCTGATTTTTAACACAGCACAGTGCTAGCTAGTTGATCACAGGGGTCGATGGACTGTACATAAACTTAGTGATGAAATACAATACTGTACATTTGAGCATAGGCCTAGCATTCAAGGCTAGGCTTTAGTGTTTTTTTTGATAGGTTAGGCTATTTTTCAAAGCAGATTATGTGTAGTGCTAGCTTGTAGTTGAGTTATCGCGACTTAGGTGTGAGTGTGATAAATCAAACTTCCAAAATGTAATCGCAAACTACTGGCGATTAATCGATTATGACTATCAGCACTACACCTTTGCAAAACAAAAATCTGTTACAGACACGTTGTAACATTGAAAGAACATACAGAAATAGCCCAGACCTGATACACATGTCTCGACATTGTCATAGTTAGACTTGCTCAAATCTTCAGCCCTTTGTGCAACGGAACAAACAGTCAAAACTGTGATATCTTTCCAGTGGAATAAGATGTTTTTTCTTACTTTAGCTGCTTGGGGAAGTTGTTTTTCACAGTTATCTCTCTGGTATGGACCATTGATGATGGTGGTTGTTTATGTAAGAGTCTAGCAACTTCTGTGCAACATATGTATCCACATCTATCTCGTCCTGTGAATACACAAGCTGTCATGACATGCAAAAATTTACAGTTGGAGAAAATATCAATCAATATGAATGATTAAAAGCAAATTGCAAATTTTCTACAAAACTTGAGAACAAGAGGATCAAATATTGCACATCGCTATTATGTATCAAACTGGTTCTTTCCATACATAACCATGGCATCATTCATAGTTCACGTAATCAGTCATTTTACATTTTATTTATATGTATAAATAACATTTTCATTATTGACATATATCTGATTTTTGTGTGTGTGTGCATGTCAAAATATGATATGCTATATTTGCATACACAAAATATACAAAACACAAGAAATAAAAGTACAATACTTTAACTATCTAACCCTCGATCCAATATTATATCGGTTTTCTAAAAACTCTAACAGCCCTAGTTTGGTATGGTTTCCAATGGGCTGGGGGTACTAATAGTCTTGACATTGATATGAGTTTGATATGGCTGGGGAAAGGGAATGGTGGCTGTGTCAGTGTGATTGTGCAATATCATTGTCCTCATGGCTTGGTAGACTGACTAGTTGGAAAGGGGTTATCTAATATTCTGCCATGCTCGTTGGAAATCGGATTTCCCTTAAAGAGTGGAGTAGATTGTAGTGTACGGTTTGAAAATTGGCCCCATTTCCACATCTTGTATTTGGTAATTCAGAATATCATCTCCTCTTAGCATTAATGAGACCACTCTGAAAGGACCAATCCACTTTGGGGCCAGTTTGTTCCTGTTGCTTTCGGCAGTATCTTCTAATAGAACCAAGTCTCCAATTTTAAAGGGTGAATATCTTCCCTTATTGTCGTCACAATGCTTCTGTCTTGTCTTCGATCACTTGCTGAAAAGTTCTTTGAAGCTTATCTTTGCACAGTATTCTGCAGGGGGTTAAGGGGGTTGCAATTAGAAACGGGGTGAGAAGATTAGTGAAACTGGTATTCTCGGTTCTCGAGGATGAAATATGGACTGTATCCCATTGTTGCATGTCGGGATTATTGTATGCAAACCCACCCTGTCCAAGGTAGTAGTCCCAAGTGCCCGTGCTTCTTGTTAGGAGTTTCGCAAGCTGGTCCTTGAGTGTCCTGTTGAATCGCTCTATGGGACCATCTGATTGTGGGAGGTATGCTGTGGTACAAGATTTTCTTGATACCCGTGTCTTTGCATGACAAGGCTAACAGGTCGCTCTCAAACTGTCTGCCTTGATTGGTGTGCAACTGTTTTGGTATTAACCATGTTGACAGAGGTAGTGTTCAAACTGGCAATTTGCAACTGTGGTGGCCTTCTGATCACGCATCGGGTACATGTTGACGTACTTAGAGAAGTGGTGCATGACGACTAATATGTAAAGGTTACCTCTCGGTGTTACTGGTAACTCTGTAAATGTTTGGGCATATTATCTGGAAGGGTCTTCTTGTCATTATATTCTGTAAAGGTGATCAGAAGGGGGGGGGGGGGATTAGCCTATTAGGCTTTCTCCTTGAGTTGCATGGGAAACATGATGAGCAATATTCTCTAATATCTCTCTGGTGTCATCATTTGTGAAATAGGGTGAGAGTCTCTAATGGTTCTTGTGTTCACCTTCCGATAATCTACACAAGTGGTAGGAGTCTTCTTTCTTCTTCACCAAAACAACTGGAAAAGACCATGGACTGTCACTTTTCTCTATGATGTCATCTTCTAAGTTTTGTGATCTGCCTCTGAGGTTAAATTTGATTCACCTATATATATGCAAGTTTCTGACTCTGAGTTAGTTCACTTCTTCTCACTTTCTCCCAAAGATGTTCGGTGGGTGTCAATCACGATTACATTGTATTCAGTGTCAGACTTTTGGTTTGCTATATATAGACATTTCCCAACAAACAACCTTCTTTTACTTGTTTTGGATGGATTTAAAATTGTTGTCAAAGTCTGACAATCCTTAACATTCATAAGTACAAGGATCTCGGTCTTTTCAAAATGCTGTGGTTCCAGTGGCCAGTGTAACTTGTCATTCAGCCTCTGAAGAAGATCCTGCTAGGATCAAAACGTCAGGCCCTCTTACTTTTACACATCTGAGTAGAGGAATCTGATTAGTAGTGTTCAAGGGGTTGTGTACTTAATATTAATAATAATAAGGCAGTTATTTTTATGTTAAAATTGAAAGATGTTAGGAAGTAATCAATCAATCTTATTGGATTATCCTTCTCGTGGTTGAGTGATTTCAAGTATTCCTCTCACTTTGTGTCTTGAAAGTACGGTAAATGGATATTCCAACGGAACGTATTAAGTGCTATAAATAAATTGTCTTCGATCTCTACAGTGTAGATGAAAACTGCATTCTCAATAGCACATACTATCATAAAGGTATGAATTTTGAAAATGTGGCAAATGTCTGTTTATTTGGCAAACAGCAAAGTCACAGAAATCTTGTCGACTGAGCTGAAAAATGTTTATTTTTTCTCCTTTTTAATTTTGCAAAAAAACATATCCCTCACTAAAACTTATCGCTAGGCCTACAGTATTGATAAAAACTGTACGTACACAGGTGTCAGATGGCATCACCGTTCAAAGTAAGCATTCAGTGGTTTTGAAGTTGATATGAACTTGCAGGAAATCTTGAAGAAGTCGTGGAAATAGAATAATATTTGCTATGATGACATCACAAATACTGACTGTGATATATTTTCTGCAACAGATCCGAGTTAATCTGGCAAAAATAGGCTCTCCGGCGACCATTTGTGGTATACGCGAAAAGAACTCAAGGATTTTGAATAGATGCATTGACAAATTGTCTCATTAGGATTGTGTAGTTTTGAGGTGATTCTGCTGCATCTTGAAGCATTTAGTTGATTCCCCAATTTTGTTTGTTTCCACTTACATTTTGTGTCTCACTTCCACATCCACAGGAGCGGCTTTTGGCCTTCAGACACAGTCCGATTGTGAAGCAACGACCTGAATGTTTATCAAAGGAATTTTGCAGGTAAGTTTTGGCGGTATCCTGCTGTTTGCTCGTTCAGGAAAGTGAAACAATATTCAGGCGCAAGTATCTTGTAGATACTCGTAGACTAGCCCTCAAGTAGAGAGTTGAGAGAGGCGGAGCAACCTTCTTTCTACTTTTTTAAGGATAAACGAAAACAAGGAATTTCCTCTGATTTTCATAAAAAATCTTAGGGCAAACATTCAGCTTCCTAAAGGACACCAATGCAAGTTTAAATACTTTATACATACACCATGGCATCTTTTCTTAAGTGAAATGAAACACGCAAGTGGTATGGTCAATGACAGAAAATTGCAGTCATAGACATCTATTGTTTCTAGTGACAACATTTTTAGTTAACATTAGTTTTGTGACTTTGATACAGGCAGGACAAAGCACAGCAGTAGAAACTTGACCACGTTAAAACCTGTTGTACTTGTAAGAAGAAAAGAGAGAGTTTATTCGTACTTAGCTTTTTCATGTACATGACAAGTGATCTCGCCTGGTGTGCACAATATTTCATTTGCGAAGATCCAAAGGGAACCTAACCATGAATACCATTCTCGAAACTTTCTTCAGCTGGCTCTCTGTTTTGTTCTATTTTCAGTGACGATGGGACATGGGACCCCGAGATATGGCATGCTTCTTTCTCCGGCAAGAAATCCAGGCCTTCATCACCAGCTGGTCTACCGGAATTGAAGCTGACTAGAAAGCCATCAGGTATAGAAAATGGAAAAGTTTTGTCACCAGTAATGAGACTTAAAACTTATCATGTCGTCAAGTTGTCTCGGGCATTAGTAGTAATTATTTGTGTCCAGACATTCTTGCTTGACCAGTACTAGTCAGATACCTTCGGTCTAACCACATGGTGTGGTTACAACCATTTAAAAACTCCCAGCCCCCACCCCTTCCTTCCCATTTAAAGTTTATCAAGAGTTGAATTCACTCCAGAGATTTCCTCAAAATTAATGTAATGACCGTTTTAGAAACCCTTAAAACTCTGAGTTGTTAATTTTATGTCCACTGGCGCAAGTTTGATGAACCGAAGTAACTGAATGTTTTTTTTCAGGAAGGGAGTTCAAGAGTAATTCGGTTTGATATGTGTATCATATAAGTTATACAAACAAAAAGAAAACTGACTGAGAAATTGAGAACAAAGCTTTCCTTTGCCCTTTTCAAGTTAGTTGCAGGTGAGAACTATGAAATAAGAAGGCTGCAAGGAAGGGAGTTCAAGAGTAATTTGGTTTTGTATGTGTATCATATAAGTTAAACAAACAATAAGAAATTGAGATCAAAGCTTTTCTTTGCCCCTTTTCAAGTGAGTTGCTGCTGTGTCTGAACGAGAGAACTTCATTAAACGCTTCTCCTTGTCTTTTAAATTTTGTCCCTCCCAGATGCCAAAGAGAGGATCAAACAGGAGCAAGACGGGATCATCCTCAGTCCTCAGAGGCGGAGCTTTGGTCACGGCTGCCAGATACCATTCGCTCCGCCATCAAGTTTAGCTGCCGAACGCCCGAGACCAAAAAGCCCACTAGAGAAGGACCCGAGAGACAACCCAGAGGTCAACGGAAGGGTCATCCAAAGTCGCCGGCGAGTCATAACCAGACCGAGTCGAGAATCGTTGTTAGAGAAGGAGAGAGAGAGACGGGAACGAGAACGAGAGAATGGCGGATATGAAGAACGAGATCCCAAGGAACGGTACCAAAAAAGAGGCAGCTACGATCGCCAGAACAGAAGAAGTAAGAATCATGAGAAACATTCTACTAGAATAATGGTATTGGTTTGTTCTGGACAAGCAGTCTCCATGGAGGTGAAGGGGGGTGGGATGGGGGGCGTAGGTTACCTCTCTGGTTGCATTTGCCTTGGAATGCCAGTCATCACTCCCAGTAAGGGGTATCTTGTAAGAAAATCATCAAAGGTAGCCATGTAAACCAAACAACTTAATCCACTCTTGATGCCAGTCCCCTTGCATCGAGACCTTGTAACCATATGGTCATGACCATGTTACGCCAGGTGAAGGTTTGAAAGTGTTGAGTGGAATGGGAATAGATACTACATGCAACCTTGTTAAATAATGAGGTTGGTTGGTGATCTGCTGTGCACACTGTATCCAATGCTGTATAGTACAGATACTACACATGATCGTTAGCTGAAAGGTTTAAACAGTTTACTGCAAACAGTCGACTGACTGGTGTAAAAATTTTGAACAGAAAGAGAGCCATCTGTGTGATAATTGTATATTTTTCTTAGTATTCAAATATCCATTGGCTTTTATCACAGTATGTCTAGAATAATTTCTACATTTCTCGACATATCTCACATGCCATTGCTGGCGCTATTTGTTGGTGAGATACCCTTCCGTTTGTTTTGTCGTCTTATACTCACCTAGATACCTCTAAAGATAGAGTGGTCGAGATGACATCAGTTTCCTCAGTTGACAACACACCTTGTAGTACAGATGTAACAGCACAAGTAGAATTTCTCTCTGTACGAGTATGATTACGATTAAAGTGCTCAGAGCATCGTTACGAGAAAGTGATTTTTATAGTTCCCTCAACCTCTATTCCAAATGCCCCGAGTATGGGTACAAATTGACAAGGCTGAGTACGTACTCAATATTTGTGTCTAGTTGTGACTGCCCTAATGTTTTTTCGTTTTTGTTTTTCTCTAGGAAAAGACGATCAGCCGGAGTGGTTTCTGGATGCCCCGACCAATCAGTTAGAGACCATCGAACTCCACGGTTTTGGGGAAGAGCAAGAAGCCGAGAGGATTGAGGTCAATGCAGACCTCAGGAGAGAGAGAGGTCAGTGGCTTTGTTGATTGATTACTGAAGGTAGCAAACCTGTGTGCAGTAGGGGATGGGATGGGAATGATGGGGGGGGGGTGTGGGCGAAGGGGATGGTGTTTGTGTGCTAGATGGTTCAGTGGATGGATGGATGTATGTTTAATTAATAACAATGATGGGGAGATCAAATGGAAGTATCAAAGTATGTTTTTTTTATCTAATATCCCCAATATTGAGAAAGTTATAGCAAAAGGTTTGCAATTGCTTTATCAATATTTTTTTGCCATCAAATACATCTAATATATATATATATATTGAGAACGTTATAGCAAAAGGTTTGCAATTGCTCTATCAATTTATTTTTTGCCATCAAATTCACTTAAACATATTTTCTCTCTCTCTCTCTTTGACAGAGGCCAAAAAAAAACAGAGACCGAGCGAGTTGGATAATCTAGTTGCAGCTCTGGACAGAGGTGGACAACCTGCAGCAACCCCAACCTCTGGCAAGGAGTTTGACATCAATGACTTCTTCAACTTTTCAGATCCAGTACCTGTGAGCTCATTTTCTGCTTGTTCCCCCCCCCACCCCATATTTTTATGATGCTAAACTTGTGATATGTCTTTTACTATAAGTATATTTTTACTGAAAGTATTATTCTATAGATGATCAGTACATTGAAGAAATTGTACTTCATTATGTAAGAGGGATTTTGACTGATCCTGACCATCCTCTCCATAAGTATTACACCACTCCACGTAGGTTGTATACCCTACCTCGTATGCGTACTGAACGCTTTAGACATTCTTTTTTACCGAGGAGTATAAAGCTTTTGAACTGTCATATAACTAGATGATATTTTTATCATATTTTTGTATTTATATTTTGCATATTTTTAAGCTGCGGAATCCATTTTATTATATCTTCGTTTTATGATTGATATCAATAAATTTTACTTTACTTTACTGTACTTTACTTTTATTGTCCCAAACCATGCATTCCCTCAATACTTCTTCATGTTATCTTAGAGAAACCTTATGCTAATTGAAGCAGCCCGTTGTTAGTCAAGAGACCAAGATACGATATACAGCTAAAGTAGCTTGTCATGTCATAAGCCTTTTGCAATATGAAGTGAAGATGAGTACTTTCTTGGGAAGGGGGGGGGGGATTTGTCAATAAGGAAGCAAGCTCCTATACTAAACATATTATCCATATATGTATAAAAAGAGGTTCATGATTTGAGGTACATATGCTCTTGAATTTAGTGAGCTTATTGTTTTGGTTGAGGAACTGTAGAATCAGATTAATTCAAAGGCACAAGTTTTTACCCCCCCTCCCCCTCTCCGGTAAGAAATATACAGTTTCAGATATAGTATAGCATCTTGTTTCGTCTGACTTGAGAAACCCTTTCTTACGTTGTTCTGAGTTAAAATATCTTGTGTTAGTAATTCCAGGGTACATGATTAGAAATATTTTTTGTATAGTTTTATGTTTTCTTCAGTATCTAATAATATGATAACAGATGTTTCATTTAATCCTTACACATTTAATTTAATCCTTTCACATTTAATCCATTCACATGACATCAAACAAAATCAATCAGGTATAACTCCCACGTGCTAAGACTTCCATTGTGATTTTATGCTCTAATACAGGTAGACTCCAAACATGTTAACACATTTGCTAACTTTTGTCTTCACAAAATGACTTCTTGCACGAAGCAAGTATCGGTCCAAAACATGTGCAGCATCAGTTTCAGATAATTTTGTTTGGTAAGATGAGATGTAAACAAAAGGCCGTGTATAAACACATCCCACGAAATGTGTCCCCAAGACGAAATCGGCCACGTAAATCTTCGCGGAGTGGCTCGACCGAAAGTCACTTTCATTTTTAGTCACAAGATTGTGATAGGAATCAATGACCGTCCCAACATTGTCTTACTTTGAAGAACTGTCAAGTAGAAATGGTGATTAATAGGCCGACGATAAACCACATAGGGAACTATCAGACACTTCAACAACCCTCAGGAAATGCTTCAAGAAATCAATCAATCTCCTTCCGGTTACTTTAACAGATCGCTCCCCCGGTGGAAAATGAAGATCAGGGTTTGACTCAGAGTCGATTCAGCCACTTCTTCTCGACCAACGGACAAGTGGCAGATGGACGCAGCAGCTTGGGCTCCAGCCGTAGATCGTCACTCCAGAAAGATGAATTGGAGTTCCTCCAGGGTGAGTAAGAGGATGCTCAACATTATCGGGCCTTATTTGGCCGATATGATACTGTCGACATTTTCATCCACAATGGTTGCCGGTAAAGTATTATTTTTCGTCCCACTTGGAATGAACCTTGGAATTGTTTGTAGTCCACGGTCTAAGATTAAAACTTAGAAATGACCAGATAATATTTTGTTAGAGGCAGATGGCACTCGGTTTCAGGGCTTTTGTAGGCCCTGGGCCGGATATAAGTTTCCGGTGCCCCAGCTGGCCAATTGACGGGCAACCAAGGCATGCATGGCCGATATTTGCAGTTTTTTAATACAGGAACAACGATAACAATGTGTTTAGTGTAGAGGCAGTGTGTATTGTGTAGACTATCTAATTCATAAGTTTGATTGATTTGTAATGTGCTCTAACATGTAACAAAAATTGTATCACCAAGAGGCAACATCCAATTTTTTTCGTTTTAAAAGATATTGGTAATATGTTTGTAATAGGCCCCTTTTTATTGCCTTTTAGTTTTAGGGGCCCCCGTAGATTCCGGGGGCCAGGCCCTTCTGGCTGGCGCAGTAGTCGTTGCAGTTGCCTCAATAAAGTAGAAGCAAGCTCAACCATTATGTTTACTTCATTTAAGGGATATGCTTGTGATGTCCCTGCAAACAGATGAGGAGAATCTTCCTTTTAAGGATTTTTTTTCGGTTTTGAATGTAACTTTCATATATATCAGTATGATGGATTGAGTAAATCTAAGAATGGCACCACAGGGGCCTTATGTGTTAGGTTTTAGCTTTAGAAATGTCTTTTTCACCTTTTTATACAAGTTTTCATAGAGTTGGTTCTTTTGCACTGGCTGTTGATAAAAATAAATCTCTTAGCACAAAATATTTGTTGAGCCTAAAAGTTTATCAGAGTTTTTCTTAATGAAAACAGAAAAATATCAAATCAATTGGACAGTCTGCCCAACCTTATACCCTGCTTTTGCTTTACACAGACCTTCGTGGAGGCCATTCTGGTTCCGAATCAGCGGGTTCGACCCCCATCCATGCCCTGATTAATGACACCCCAGACTCAACCCCATTCACCCTCTTGGAGATGCTACAAAAGGGATCCGGGAAGGATAGCATGGATGTGGAGAATGATATGCGCAAGCGAGAGGTGCAACAGAAATGTGAGCAGTGTTTCAATGAAATTTTTATCTTCTAATTGCCATCTAGCCTTTTTCGGCTCTCGTTGACAATGAAGTGTC
>JAIPMN010013478.1:12062-24740 GCA_020650975.1 Apostichopus californicus | reverse complement strand
CTATTGTACAATCAATTTATGCAGCCACATATTTGTAAATTATGCCCTTAATTGAAAACACAATTGAAAACACACCTGCTGGAAGAAACAGAACAAGCTATGATATACTGTAGACTTCACAAAGTATATACTGTACAGTAACTCTATTGCTAATTAACCTAAAATATTTGTTATACTTTTTTTCCCTGATTTTTAGCTTCAGAGTATTTCAGATTTACAGTCAGTTCTCCTTAAACTTCATACATCTTTGATTTCTCACATGTTGACTTAATAAATCCTACCTTTGGTTCCCGAGGCGAGTCAATACTCATAATAATTCTTTAATTCTTCTGTGAAATCTAACCTCACAGCAGTCTTGAAACAACAGCGACTCTGATTCGGCTGTTGAGTATATATATATAATGTATTTAAAGCGTTTGAAGGACGCTATTTAGTGTAGATATAACTGGGGATTCCAAGCATACGTACAGTAGTGGCAAGAACAAAGTACAGAACATGTTTACCTTAATTATCAATTGGTAAACACCGATGATGGAATATTGATCATTACTCGTTGTAAAGAACTACAAGAGGAAACATGTGACTTCGGATCATAGTCTGAAGTGTTTCTTACAACCCCTCTGTAAACAAAAAGGAAGAAAATGTCTGCTAATGATTGAAGCATTTTCAGGTGTTGAGTTAAAAACAATCGACAATTAACTCAAGGAACTGACTTCATTGTAGTACACCTTATATTGTGATAAACAGTTATAAAATTTAAGTATGGGTCTGAGGACTTGAGGAGCGTTTTGGGGCTTCAATCAGCAGTCTCTTTCTGTGGACTATAAGAAATCTTGATCTAATCAACTTTGCCAATATTTTTTTTATTTTTTTTATTGACTCAGTCTGGAATTAAAAAAGTGTCCCTTCAACCAGGTATGTATGGCTTTAAACTAAAGTAAGTATGATTGAAGAGCCAGTGATCCATTCAGTCTTGAATGCTGTACAGTACAGAACATAAAAATCAATACATGTTTATATATTAAAAGTAGCCAAGCGATGTTTGTGCAGCAGAAGATTGCATGTACCACGGGTGCAATATTCCGTAAGTAGATAGTCATCGCACAAAGTTGCACATAACTGGGCGAAGATCATGATGATGAAATTGTATGAATTGTGTCTCAAATTTGAAACAGAACAAATTGTGCAGTGCTACTGTAACAGTCCTACAGTACTTTATAATATCGACATATACACTGGATATATGGCGTTAACAGAACAGAAATTATGTCTACCACTTATAATCCAACTTTCTTATGAAACATTTCCTCTCAGCTTCATTGACTACTTCCAAATACCATTGAAATTGTATAATGTAGCACTATGTATAAATTAAATTTGAGCCTGCAGATTATTTTTTTAAATATGCAACAGACACCCCCCCCCCTCCCTCCCTCCTTCCACTAGCACCCTAACACCAACCTACCACCACTCAAACTACCTACCTTGCCATCAGTTACATCCTCACTATATGCATGGTTAATATCATATTAATATCATATATCATAGCATAAACCTTGCATACACCTTTCATCATGGCAATTTCTTGTTCCATTAGATTTCTGCAAAATATGTAAATTTATTCATGTGCACTCCAAACCATGCAACACAGCCTGCATATATCACAAAAGTTATTACACAAACAATTCATCAATTCTATATATTAGCTACCAAGAGGGAGAATTATTGCAATGATCACGCGGCATGAGCTGCAGAATCAAGATGAATTATAACTTCCTTACTTTGTCATACATTTGCATTAAAACTTGAACCATAATACACTTTGTGTTGTCGAACAAATGCGCGGCGGCGCGGCAGTTCAAGTCTCTCAGCTCTGATGACAGCTTAAAGCAGAGCAACAAAGAATAGCGACATCGAAAAATATAGCAAAATCAGATGAAAACAGTGACTTTTGCAGCAGCTAGTTGAATCTGAAAGATAATTCCAAACGTCAACATGCAACTATATGCATGAGCACAGGAACTATTGTTCTTATAAAGGATGACCCTGTGATTTGCCAGAGGGCCCCTCGGTCCTTTAGCTCCCTGAATGTTTCGTTTAGCCAAGCCTATAAAATTTTCTTTTCACAAAAATAAACGGCAGAAAAAAAATCATACGTGGATCATGATGGACTAGCACATGACGCCTGAATAATTATATTTACAGTATATATCTTCACTCAACTGTGTCCAATCAATCTCCTGGCACATTAACGGTTTGGATTTCTGGGTACAGTGCTAACTAATACATTAACAATCTGTTTAGGCTGGTAAGATTCAAGTGTTTAAATGTTGGGAGGAGACATGTTAGAAAGGAATGAAGAAAATTGCTTTTATATCAAAGGTCTATTTAATTTAAGTTTAATCCATTATTAGTCTGACAACACTGTTAATAAAACAGTTCGATTCTGTCTCACATTTAGCCACCTCTGTATTAAACCATTGGTGTTGGCCTCAAACATCGGCCTCAGATGTTGTGCTGTATCATGCCTCAAATTAACTTTAAACTGGAAACATAAATTTTCATGAAAATTAAATAAAATATCACCATCTCATGAAGGCAAATTATTTCAGCTATATATATATTTTATATATACTTGCAGACGCTAGTTGTTAAGTTAACTCCATGACTTTATGTCAACGTGTGGGCATGACCAACACAGTATGTAGGTCGTTACCAAATTTACAATTAATTGAATCAAAAGATATCAGGACGACATGTTAGATACATAACATTGTACACAAACTGAGCATGTATTATAATATTGTCTGTATAAATAATCAGAAATTTAAACCATCCTTTTTGGCTAATATTCCAAAATAAAAACAATTGCGGAGGAAGTGTCTGGTGTAGATGACAGACCATTTGAAGGAAATAAATGCATTACTGTATTATAACCACATTGCAAACCTAGTGTACAATATACATACATGTATACAGCCTTTGACAATGCGTACATACAGTGTTATATAGGTCTACATGTAATAAAACTATGTAGACATTGGCACTTTCATGTTTTATTTGTGGCAAACACGCATACATCACTAACTGTTAAGTAACCTAGTTTCCAACATGCAATTAGCCGACATCTTTGTGCAATCGAATCAGACTGCACGCACACAATCGTTCACGGCAACAGCGCTCAACATAAACACTGTACAGTGCAATGCATATATGATTTGTATGATTGTGAAGACCGGCATGCGATCATTGTGCAAACGGAAGCTGAACAGATTTGCACTGGTATCATGTACAGAGAATAATATATGATTATTATGTTTTTAAGGTATAGCTGGGAATAATTTATTTTTGATAAGAGTTAGCAATTTCTAATTACAAAAAAACTGACCAGATTGCTCTATATAAAAATGTGTGGTAGTTTTTGTACATAGGAATGTTATTCTAAAGCATTTTATAATGCTTTATAATAAATGTAATTAAAAAATGCTATAAGTTATGAAATTTGCTACTCATAATGTTAGCACTTAACTATTATTCCTTTGAAAGGATCAATTGAAAAATAGCATGATCAGTTTCAGCAGAATTTTCAAACTGTCAATTTTCCCTGATGATAATTAGCAAGTGTATTGCAGAGAATATGCTATTTGATATTTGTAAAATAAAATGCCAAGATTTGAACAGTTTAATTTCTAAACAATATATGCAACACAGAGCAATCACGGTGTTTCTCTACACAGAATGCCAATATTATCAGTACATTGTTATCAATCTGAAGATACTGTAACACTGTCAATGCTATTCAAATTGAATATTAAAAAATCAAGAAAAAAATTATATCAGTTGCAAATTTAGAAGGGTTCTTGTGAGGGAACAAGACAGCATTCACTGATGACAAATTTGGCAGGATCGCATATAATGATCTTGAATTAATCTTGAATTATTTATTTCAAGAGGAAAAGTGCTAGGACAATGTCTTTGATCTGTAATCACGATAGTTTGAGCAATAAGTGGTATAAGTGAACCCTCATTAACACCCTTTGAGGCCCTATAAGGTATAGTACCATGCATGTTCTCTGCATGACATTGTCCCCGTCCTCCTCCCCCATCCTCCTCCCCCCTCCTTCCCCCCCTCATCCTTCCCCTCATCCTTCCCCCTCCTTTCACCATCAAGGTTTGTAAACACAACCCAAGCATATAAGGTTGGCACATCTTACTTGGATGCCCTTTGACCTTGGGTTGCCCTTTGACCTTGGGTGTCACTTGACACTGAGTGGCCCCTAAGCACTTGCTTCCTTCCCCCCCCCCCCACCTTTGGATGACTGATCCAGCAAAGCTGATTTTGGTTTGTTACTGTATGGTAATTTGCATGCTGTACAAGCAATTATAAATGCAAACAGCAGACCATAAATTTGTTTATCAGTGACTGTGACTTCGCAGGTTTTTCAATCACATTGCCTTGGTGATATTACTGTATAGATCTACTTTTTTGCACAACAACAGTGGACTGTTGGACCAGGAAGCCGCTACGTTAGAGTAGCAGCTCCCTGGTTGGACTGACAATGAAATAATATTAACAAACTTATCGTTATTGTAAAACAAAGGTTGCAATGTTCAGTATAATTTGCTCATTGACAAAACAGTCTACAAAATGGAATCTAGCATTTAGCAAACAGAAACAGAGAGCTCACGTATCAAACCGGATTTAAAACGGTATTTGTATTTGATTAATGAGGTGATGACTATAAACACACAGTAAGTTACTGCTATGAACTATAAATCTATTCAATTATTAACGACATCTTGGAGTCATTAAGCTATAGTATTATGTAAAATACAACTAGGATTGTGAAGGATATACTTGTGAGCACTGACATACTCAAACAGGGGGACCCTGTTTGAGGCAGCCCAAACATTTTGGACGGTCACACAAAAACAAAAATTTGATGTCTAAAAAGTACAGCTAATTGTGGAAAAATCTTGTCACGTAAATTTCTTCAGAGGTTGCAAAATCATCTAGTAAATTTCTCACAGGAGAGGGGGATACCTCCTTCACATTGACCTCTTCCCTAGATCGCAACATCCTCCACAGGAAGGATGCCAAAATGATGATGAAAGTGGAAATTGGGGCCACCAAGCCAGAAAAATGTGTTCGAAAACCTGTAGGCTTTTAGGGCATTGCAATGTTATGACATCTCAAATACACCAATGCAAACATAATTAACATCTGGACATTACACAGATTAATATTTGTCTGTAATTTTTTATTTTTACTAGATAGTTGCCACATAGAATATCAATTTAGCTACAAAAATATTGGCGATGTATTATGTCGTAGTAAAAGAAATCATTTTGCGACAGCGATTTTAGCCTTTCAATTGTATCAATTGCCAATATCAAGTGGAATGTATTCTTTGCGTGAATCAGCAGTACAGAACATTGTAACATAATTTACAAATTACTACATGAATCAGGTATTAAAAGAAGATGTAAAAAAATCTTGAGATTAAATTTTATGAATCAGATAGGAAGTCAAACATCGAATATTACATAATTTTAGTGTATTCCGGACCTTAGTTGGATGTTCATACTGAAAACTTGGGTGAAAGGTAGTAGGCAGCAAAATATATGGTTTCATAATTTTGAATCCGGTGGAAAGTGAAATATACATCCCTAACCTATCATTTTTGCAAAGATGATTACAGACCACATTTATTGATTTACACGTCTGGTGCGAAACTGAAATATGTCCAGACAACATTGGCGGTTCTGATGGGATGTTAAAGTACAGATATTCTCGTATTGCTATGCAGCTGAGCCACATGTATTCCTTGAAAATGTGCTGCCACTAACTAACTTTCCTCATATTTTTGATCATGTACGTGCCATATCCGCATTGAATACGTAAAGGTTCCACCACCAGGACTGTCACCTTCTACAGAGTGTTTTCCAACTATAGTTTACTACGTTCAATGATTCCACGTTGCCATATGCTGGTGATGTGTTTTCCAGTTCAACTTGAAATTACAATTCCATTGATTTAAAAAAAAAAAAAAAAAAATGAAACCTGGCAAGAACTAAGTTAATATTAAAATAATGTCGAAAGTTTACATATTCAATATCACTTTGCTAACAGATGAGAAATCAATAAAGGGTATTTAACCTTGGTCAACAACAAGAATTATATGTGTGAAATGTGTTTTGATTTTGGTGCAAAGCTGAACTGGGAAGAGAGCTAGATGGTAGTGTATACACTAATGTGTGAATCTAAAGAGAAAAGTAAAATATGGACCCTTACATAATTATTTAATATCCCGGCGGGAAAAAGAGAATGATTGTTAGACATAAGCTCAGTGAATCTGCAAGTGGAAAACAGTATAATAATTTCCGACATGAAATTTAGTGATATGAGTTTCCTTAATCTTTCGACAATGATGGCCGAAACCAAAGTCTACAGTGTTTCCCTAAAAAAATGAGTGGTCCCCATACAGGGGGGGGGGGGGCACAATACAAAGAAACATAATAGTTTGTGAGAAATATTTTGTGGAATGTGAGAAACTATCCAGAAAGTCTTGAAAATTGCCAAAACATTCTGAGGAATTTCAGTAAGGGGTATCTTGTTTTGGAAAACGTATAAAGATAGGGGTCCATGTATTGCAGAAGCAGTACTAGCCATCACCAAGTGCACCAATAGCTGCCTTCTAAAATAAACAAGTGAACATACTTGGTGAAGAACACAAAAGTTCTTGTTGAAAAGTGATGTCGCCTATTTCCAAAATGGAACTTTATTACAAATTACATGATCACATTATTATAATTATTTCAAATACCATTGATAAGACTATTGTGCCTCTCTTGATCTGGTCTGGTCCATTAAGGTGGGGGTGACACTTTGTGTGTAACATAGTTAATGTCTGAGTCGTTGGGGGAGGGGTACGAATGTTGACCACTGCTTTACTGTACATGCAGTTTTTATTACTATTTTCACATTACCATATGCTAGTGATGTGTAAAATCCTATTTTGCGAAAGTCAACAATTCACTGTTTCCAAAATATCTGCTGATACCCAAAACTGAAAGATTATTTTTTGTACAGAATGTGGACAAATGGGTAAAAAATTGTGTGGAATATTCTAATTTTAAAAGCAAATCCTGTAAAAAGTTGAATATTATAGTTGATCTCATTTGAGAGAATCTTATACATACCGGAATGAAGTTGCGTGCACGTATTTATTTTTAATATGAATGACGACGACCTGCTTTAAGTTTTCAATGAGAGTGTTTTTTACCGTCTTCTCTACGGCAAAGCTATTTTTTGGTAAACAATCCTGATGATAATAGTCAACGAATATGTTTTTTACTGGCAGACGAATAACCAATCGATGTAACCTTGATCAGGAATGAGAATCAAACGTGTATTCAGCTTTCATAATACCACCGTACAAAAACATTGAATATTTCATACCTTCCGCTTCATTTCATTCCCATCAAACAGTCTGTTTCGTTACCCAACGATGACAAGTTGACAGTGACTTTATTGCGATATATCTTATTAGCTTACGGTTGAGTTATATATACTGTCAAGTTTGTATTATATCTGTGGAATTAACTGTGGAAACTAAATATATATACTGTTACACTGCAAAATTGACCGATTTGTGGAAAGGGCAAGGAAATTCGAGGGGTAAATTTGTGTGATTTTTAGGGGTGCGTAGGGGTGGGTAGTGGTTACGGTGATCGAGGAAGTATCATGGGTGGGGTATAGGGTGCAGGGTTTCGGGTGAGGGTCAATATATTGGAGAGACAGGACAGCATATATGCAGTGTAACACCAGCTTATTTAATACACTTTTTAAAGTGATTTTGTGAAGTCAGTAAAACCGTGACTGACACTTTGTTCTTGGTTTCGTTACGGTATGTATGGGCAGGAAACATTTGACTATAACATCTAATATCCAGCATATAGTACCAAAACCTTACAAATTACTGATGGGCCCCAGCCTGCTTACCCATCATGCACTGTTTCTCTCTGAATGCAGCACCACTTCAAAATCTTCCATGCTGTTCTTGTATGAACTTAACGATTAGTGCATGATGTAACTAATTAGTGTTATCTGCAGGCTGCAGGATTTTATCCTTGGGTGGCTGCTTTTTGCTGAGGGTGGAGTTTAAAATTTAAAGCCCCACCAAAAAGAGGTCCAACTTGGGTTCTATTATAACCCATGACCTTGCATTAACAAAAAGGTTTGGATAATTCATCATTCCTTTCAGTTCCATTAGTTGTGCTTTTAAGTAACAAAAAGACATCTGTTAAGTTGTGAAAAGTACCTCACCGCTCTTGTTAACCATAAATAAGGCATACTTTATCACATTAATAATTGTGATTCCATAATACCATGCAACTTAAATGGGCAAGATTACTGCACAAATCGTACGTACACACGACAACAGCTTTGAAAACAAAACACAATGTCGTTGGTGACCTGAAAATTTGTAAACCTCTGAATTACTTCTAAATTATGAACACAACATTAATTATTCCCTGTAAGACTACAGGATCCTTTGCTCCTCGTGGCAGGCTTAAAGTCGATCTCCGCCAAGGGCTGTACTAGATCCAACAACGTAAACTGTAACAGCTACAATGATAATGCTGCATAGTGTTCAATGACCTGTACGTGGTTTTCAAAACTATCACACCAGCATGCCAGAAAGGGCTTCAAGGAGCTCCCAAGCCTCCCACCGACCCGCCCTTCCCCTATCGATGAAATCAAATCTTGAATTGCATTTTTTCGGTCTATATTGGTATTAGTGGATAATTTATGTGGAACAAAGGAAAGTATAATAATACTTTCATACATTAAACATAAACTCAGGAATGTATGTTCATTAATATAAACAAATGACATTGATCTAAATAAATATGACAGACCAGCCATTTCATGAACAATGCTTAGGAATTGTTTTTTAGAAAATCTTATAAATCATGCTTTCAATACTTTAGGACATCAGTGTTGCCAACCAAGAATTGCTAGATACTCAGATAATGGTCACCATTTAATGCTTGGATTTCAACAAGCACTTTATGGAGTCAAAAATCATCTTGTCTGTCGTGAAATGATATGGATGATCAGAGCCTGTACAGGAAACCACTTTTGAAAAGAGGGTAATTTGTAGCGTGCTAAAATAAAAGTTGGGACCAATCCTAAGAATCTATGACCTGTACTATTGCTACACGCCAAAAGTATATGGCAGCCTTTTGAGTTCGATTTCCTAAAATTATCCCACTCAGGTTGTAACACTCCTATTGTTATAAATGTAATTCATATTAAAAAAAGAATGAAATAAAAGTTGAACAATGACTGATAAAAATATGCAAATGTGATCTGCGCCTTGAAATGTAGAGTACCACTCAAAAGAAAGCATCAATTGCTTGCTCAATATTACCTTCATACGATGAAAATTAGTAGCACCTACCAGGTAGGGTTGGTGATATTGTTGACCATGCGGAGGCCAAAAAAAAGCTGCTTTCTGGAAGTTTTTTTCCCCCGTGGATTTTGCTTTAAAAAGTGCTGATCTTATTCGTGAATATTAAAATCCTATCTAAATGTAGTTGATTAGCTTGACTAGTCATTATCATGCACAGGATAACAAAAGATTGGGATGGGGGGGATGGGGGAGGGGGCATATTAAATTTCCCCTCTGACTTAGGTATGGGAATGGACCTTACCGGAAACAATTGAGCAAGAGGCGGGATACGAATGTTACATAGGGGGTGAGGCCCTGTTGTCATTGAAGGAGATTCAGCTGTTGGGGTTAGCTTGGAGTCCTTCCCGTCCCCTCTCTCATTCTGAGACATAGTTTGACTATAATTTAGGTCTTGGGTTAATGTGCTTATACATTAAATACCTTTGAATGATAAAGAAAAAAGGTATTTCCCAGGATGCACACACCACAATTGACTGTGACCCTATACTGTAAGTTCCATTCCGAAGAAACGATAATACAGAAGTCAAATCTGAAAAAAAAAATTTTAAATTTTGCATTTTAACATACCACTTAAAATATCGTGTTGCTAAAATTGTCGACCAATATGCAAATTTAACAAAGATGTGTAATTTGCTTGTGGGTGATCAAGGTCATGCAGGTGTGAACTCCTATTATTTTAATTGAATAAACAATAGATTAGGCAATGTGGCTTACCTCTTGATTGCACTTATGACTGCTGACTGAAAGATGATTGTACAAAAAGGTAATAATAGAGCACTCCCAGCAGCCGTAAATCCACCCACACAAGATGGACCGCTAGACTTTGACAACCACACGGATACCTGAGCGCTGCATCAAACTTTATTTAAGGAGCACTTCCGATTTCCCAGCTAGGTAAAAATTTACAACCTTATATGCACATGTCCCACACTTGAAACTACTGTACATGCATACATATATACATACATGACAACATGCAGTCAACTTTCCAATAGAATAATTTGACACAAATCGACAGTGTATGGAATCCTCACATATAGGCGTGATCTACGGTAGATCATGTAATATCATAAACTAGACACACTCTGCACGAAACCCAAAATGATTTTTTCAAACAATTACTGGTAGTTGCAGTATCCGACACCAACCCAATACGGAGCAAAGAGCTTAAGATACAAGGTTGCAGCCAAGCGCTGGCTCCACCCACTTTTTCTATTGCCTCTCGTGGAGTTAAAAGCTTGTCATAGCAGATGCACGGCAGCAGTGACGTGCAACCAGCTGTGTGCTGTTATTGATTACGAGTAAGTTCCACTGTACTGCAGTCAAATCGTCGCTGGCTGCGTAACGTCATTAAAGCAATAAGCCACAGAGAAGGATGGATAAGGTGACAGCTTGAACTGCATATATTTAAACCCATCTTGAGACCAAAACACAAGTGAACTGGAACACTTGAATTCGAGGAATAAATAGTCAAAGAAAAGCTTAAAAAAAAAAAAACTAACAAAAATACAGGATCACGCTATATGTATAATTTCAGTATTTGAAGGCATTTTAAATATATAATGAATGTGTTTTAGCTGGTATACTAGTGGCTGTGGGTTTGATAGCTGAGTTGGGCGCAGTATATATGCATGGATGCATTGTACGAAATTGAACTAATAGTAAAATTTGCACAATTAGTGTCCAATCCACGCTTACGTATATGTTCATCAGAAGTTGCTTTTCATGACGTTAAGTGTATATATGTCTGAACAGTGCAGTAATGCCTTTCAATTACAAGTTTCTAGGAAATATGTGCAACAGGTTATATTAAATTAGCAAATGGGAAAGGACTGAAAAATATAATATGCCAGGTGAGCATAGAGGGGTGAGTAGGGGTGCAACCTTGTACACATCTGAAGAGCCACCCCCTCATTCCCAGGAAAAATACCATGGGAGCTAGCTCAACCTCCCACAAATGGCAGACAGAATATTACAACAACAAAACTCAGTGTACAGTAAACACATATAACATGCATGTATGGTACAGTCTACTGTACGGTTGAAAACATCTTGAACATTTTCCAAAGATATACCGACATTCCACAGCTTAGTACCTATCATTTAATACTGTAACCAAACTTTCTCAAAGGAATTGGAACTCCCCTTCGCTCAATCCTCTGCACAACACCTTAGCCCCACCCTCCTCCCTTCAGTACCATAATGGTGGGTTTGTCCATATGTGTAGGGGAAGGAGAGGGCCGGGAGAAGGAAAAGGATGTGAGGTGATGGTCATATTATTCCATCTACTAGCTAGCTGCACCAGTATGCTTGTGTGGGATCAAGCTTGTGCAATTATAAATTGTTTATTATAAATTATTATTATTATAAATTATAAATAAAAGGCTTTTGGTTCGGGTGTAAATTTACGAACGACAAGACTTGAAACCTGTCTCCAACCTACGTAATAGCTCACTCCCATCTCCTTAACCTATGCAATTGGTACCATTTCAGCAGTGCACCATCTATATTGACTTCCAAGACACCCCCCCCCCCCCCACACACACTTTTCCTACTACTGATTTCATCATTCAAAAGTATATAATTTGATGTATTTTATCACTTAACTTCATATCTCCTCTTAGTTTTTGCTTTGGTGATCATCTGCTGGACTGAGATTCATCATAACCCCAAAAAAGATTTCCTTTACCAAATCTAAAGTACTGAATATTAAAGTATCCTATATGAATATTCAATTTAAGGTCGTCCATGTAAGGTTTTGCTTGTCAAATTAGTACAATTTTCAAGTGAAGTGCTAATACAAAAATTTCTAAGGCCATGCAATCTAAAAAACTTTCTCAACTTTTATTAATAAAGAGGCTGTCAATAAATATCCTTTGTAATTTCCATGTAAAAGTGCTTTCTAAATACATACTTGCTGTACACTGATCATACAAAAAAGATCCAGAATATTTATTTGAAAGTTACAACCAGCAAGATTGAATTTCAGTATCTCTCAAAATAAATAAATTAATATAGATCAGAGTTATCATTAAGAACAAGATGTCAAGTGGTAGGAGCAAAATTTGATTCTGCTTGACCTGCATTCTGCATGTCATATGATTTCTGAAATTTGTCTACAAAAATTCACTTAAATATTACCCATCCTCACCCCCCCCCCACCCCCATCACTTCTTTGTGCCAAAACAAATTTAAA
>JAIPMN010013478.1:0-12052 GCA_020650975.1 Apostichopus californicus | reverse complement strand
CATGTCATATGATTTCTGAAATTTGTCTACAAAAATTCACTTAAATATTGCCCATCCTCCCCCCCCCCCCCTCAATCCCTTCTTTGTGCCAAAGACAATTTTAAAAAAAACATTGAATGAATACTTTCCAATGTTCATCCTCTCTGAATTCTCCAAAATATATACTGAAACTGTTCCGTTAACGGAACTTTAGGAACCACACTCTCTTCAATATCCTACGAATCTTTTGTACGTAATATTGAGGAGCTTCTACATATTCTGTTACCCAGTTTTCAAGCTATACCTTCAGAACCAACTTTATGCAGTGAGTCACTCGGATGATAAGTGCTCAACGATTGAATTATAAATACTCTGGTTTTAAAGTGAAGGGATACAACTTCACAGGTAAGTGTCGAGTGTTAGGTATCTTAACGACAAGTTGAAGGTCACAAGTACAATGCAGATTGGAAAATATATTCTCCCCTTTAAAAGATTGACAGTTTTTATTATGCCAGTTTCTCTCGGGGATAAAATTAAGTCTGACAAGATCAAGTTCTAATTATGCATTCATTAACGAGTCAACAAGGCAAACCTTATCAGATGTGCATGGCATGAAAGATAAAGTTTGTTATAATACATACATGTTTGTAAAATCACTGGGCATTTTTCTCAAACAAATGGAGTGTAACCACAAGTGGTAGGTTGGGGGAGGGTGTATACACCTGATTTTTTTTTAGCTAAATTGTTGAGATGAATTGCTCTATAAAACTGTGTTCAGACACTGTGTTGTGAAGACTGAAAACCTGACAAACGACAGGGTTAAAGTTAATTAAGTTAAACATCACAAATTCACCAAAACCAGAGGATTTTGAGTAAAAATATTCGGTGGTCGGTATCGATACCACTGGGAAACTGAACAAACTGTCCTTGCACTCATTTCTGTGACACGACTTCCCTTTGACCCATTTTCCCTTCCTTCCTTCCTTCCATCCGCCCAATCCCCCCCTTCCCCCTCTTCCTCCCCCTGTTATTTAGTTCGCATGCATGCATGTTACAATACCTATCATTACAAATATTACTTTGGTTTGGAAAGAAGTTGTGTCAGAACATTGACTTCATTAATAAATGATAAAAAAAACCAATTACCTGCTTCAAGATAAATTTGTAAAATGACATACATGTACAAAGGAATCCAGGGCAACAAATTTAGGTAGCAACTGTTGGAAGAGGCTAATAGAAGAATGGGAAAGTACTCAGTACAACTGAATATAACTTCGACTGATTTAATTGCATAATATCAAAGTTAAATATTTCTTTGAGGGGTGGGTGCATGGGTCACAGCTCACAGAACCAGAGCAGAACAGAGAAGTGATTGTGGGAGCTGGGGATAGTGGAGGAGGCTTTAAGACCAGTAGTACTCAAATCGTTCATTATCATCATTCTAGTCTTTATTAATTTTACTATACACCTTTAATTCACAAGTTATATTAAACTTGTATGTTTAGTATTAACGTTTTATTGCTGTCGACTGCATGCATACATGTACTGTTTAGTATAAATCAGAATTACAACCAGTTAGGATACTGTAGATGGTACTCAGATATATAGTAACAATTAAAACCCAAAACACACAACAACTGGTGCAGAATCTATAGTACTGGTACATAATTATGAAATAGACTTGGATACCGAATATTGCATCAAGACTTAATCTGGTAGTTATGGGCTAGTTACATGGTGATCAATAAAACGGTATACATGAAGGGTTTCATTGAGGAAGTATAGTAGACACTGTATACCTGCATACAAGCATACACAACACAGTAGACCAATATCAGCAATACATGGCATTAGAACCAGACTACAGCTGTTAATACCAGAGTGTCATAGAACAAGAACAAAAGGTATTGACTGCAGGGAATAATGTCATCCAATATCGTAAAAGCAAAATGGTCTGCAAAATGGTCAAATTGCTACATAAATGCAAATATATGCAAAGCTAGTTTGTTCACATGTAAGGACTACAGTAATCAGACAAAATTCAGAACACTTCAAATTACTATGCAAAATTTGAAAAGTAACTTAATATTCCTTGGAACAATTGCATCATATGATTCAAAGTTTCCATTGGCTTAAATCATTTTGGGGAGAGGACGGGAGGGGGGGGGGGGAGGGGATGGAGCTTGATTTGGTAGGAATGCAAAACCTGCTTTTAACGTTCCTTCTGTTTTAAAAAGATGAACATCAGCTGGATAATTAAATAAGGCCAATTTCTTACATCCCCATTAGACTCATATGAAAGGTTTGTTACACTGTGGCGGACAAGTGCATTTGAGCAGAGTAATTCATTTTCGTGAGGTATTAAATGTCAGCTGTTGTCATGACTGCTGAACACCAACGAAATACCCATCGTTATGTAAAACACACGTTTTCCTTCGGAATGGTAAATTCGGGAGGAGAGAGTGCGCGGTGATCTGTGGGAGAGGTCACCGGGGGGGCGCAGTGGGCAGAAGTTCCACAATTGCAGTGAAACTGCCACCTGTAGTGGTACCATGCAAGCCTATATGAAAATCCATTCTGTGCAAATTATTGAGACAGGCATGAACACCCCAGTGACTATACAAGGACCTTGTAATGTAAAAGCAACCAATAGCTTCCAACTATATGCTTTATCGGCTGTAGGTAACTCATACTGTAGTCTGTGCCAATAAATTCCTAGCAGTCTAGTTTTCATAACAATTTCAAATTTGACATGTTTGAAATATGGTTGGGGGGGGAGGTCAAAAGATAATGATCTTGCATCTTTAAAAAACCTACAAATCAACTTGTTTTGATAATCTCAATGTCACCCAGATACTTTCAAAAAAAATAAGGTGGTTTCCAGGAATCCCCCTGGAAGTAAAAATGATGGTATCAATCAACATTATCCATTGTTTGAAACCCCCTGCATGGATAGTTGATCAATCCTAATCTTTCACATTAGGAATCATTCAAATGGCATGATTTGATGATCTACAGATGGCTGTTACCAAGGTGATTAAAAGCTGAGCACTTTTAAGAATCCTGCTGATTGGCAGGTATACCTAACATTTACAGTATCAACACTGAAAATGATGAAGAAATGTACTGCAGGCAGTGCCTGTGGCTGTACAATTGGTGTTTGAGTGATTACAAGATAATAGCTGTCACAGCAGGGAGCTGTCACATCAGCCTGATGAATTGAGGCAACTATACATCACCTGATGGCCAGAGGTTGACCTTGCCTCCTCCATCCTCAACCCCCCTCCCCTCCCCTCCCCTCCCCTCCCCCTCCATTGTCTCTCACGTTATTTTCTAACGATATGTTGCTGAAAGCCACAACAAGACGATCTTAATTAGAAGTATAGTGCAGTGTTTTGCATGCATGCCTGTATTCCCAATTCCATTGATAGAAAAATTCAAATTTAGCATCATGAAAACTGCTTGGAATTTAGAGAGAGCATTATTTCTCAAAAGGCTGTGATTTATTATATAAACTGGGGAATTAATAATAAACCAATGAAAACCATATTATGTTTGGATCTTACAATTGCTCTTAAGCTTCAGCCTTCGTGGTCTATCGGAACGAGTCACACAATGCACACACTTACACACAGTATTTAACACAACAACACTTGTGACTTTTATTGGCTTCACAGTTGGCCTCAAATTAGCTAAAATTCTTCATTAACGAGGATCTTAATACTGGCCGTCCTAACTATTCCTTCACATTGAGGTGGGTGTTGAATTAGACAATTCATGAGATCTCTCTTTAAGAGGAGAAATGATTTAATAAGATTTAATAGTACAGTTATAGTATAGGACAATGATTCTTTAAGTTTTAACAATACTTATGACCATGACCATTTATTTGATTTTCTAGCAGTTTTAAGGGAAATACTGATGAGTACAGTAGTACAGCTTACACTACGCTGGCAGGTCACATGATACATACTGCTCTATTTTTCTTTGTCCCAAAGGAAACAATGATTTTCCTCAATTAGTGTGATCACATGATTTTAACCTATTTTTTGAAAGTCATATTCTGTTTCCAAAAACATTCAATGGCTTGTTTTAACAATTTGGCCATTATAAATAACATTTTCTTGAAGGCCAGAGGAAAGAAACCCCTACATGTACTAACTTTTTTCCTCTTTTTTTGTGCATAAAGTTGAATATTAAATATACATTTTCCATACCTGCTGCATAGTGGAAGGATATAGTACAGATCTCAAAAGGCAAACACAATTAAGTTAGTCATCAATCTTCAGTGAAACCAGACCCTCGATGTTAAACTAACTCTTCTTGAGTGCTACCTGCAATCACAGCCGTGTATATGCACAGTATGAGTTGCAACGTACATATTTCACTCTTTTTTTCCCCAACTCTTCAAACTAGTCCTATTATGTAGTCCCTCTCTGTCCTATACATAAATGCTATGGTTCAACAACCCAGACTTTGCAAAAAGGACACTGCACTGTCAACAATTAAAACAGAGACCTGTGAAAGAAAGACAAACACGTTTCGTTCCTTCACCACCACAGAGTCGACAAGATAGTGTATATATGTATTTTTCTTTCTTTCTTTATCTGTTTTTTTTTAAAACAAAATTCCATATTAAAACATTTATAAATGTCTAAATGCAATTTTTTTTTACTAGGGTTAACAAAAGAAAGATATGTAGTAATTAATAAGGGGGTAATTTTACTGAATATATCTTTGCCCTTTATGAAATGATGAACCAAAAAGTTAAACATGCAGTAACAGTAAGGAATGTTGGGAACTGTTGAAACAGTATTATTCTTACAAGATCGGGATGAATGTCAATCCCTTTCTAGTCACTCTACGAATTTACTAAATCACTCAAAACTTATATAAAAGCCCCACTGTCCATTGCCTGTCTCTTCTATGGACAATGACAGTCAATTTCTGACCCAAAGGTTGTGTGGTTTTAGCTATTATCTTATAAAATACTCAAGGTACAGATAGGGTCTACAGACAGGCCAAATAGTGTGACCTATGACCTGTGACCAGGATGACTATAAGCACAAAATTAATTCTGACTTGTGTTACAGTAAAAAAAAAAATGGAGGGGGGGGGGGGCATCATATATACATACTTCCGGTGCGTTACAGGTCTTCGAAGGAATAAATGGTATTAAAGGAAGTTATCCACTGGCATTGCTGTGATGTTCAACTATAAAGTTTATAGAAAACATTATTTGGTTTATGAGTATTTACAATTTTATACGATGGTTTCATATTGACATTATTATCAAAGTTGTTTGAAAACAGTTTGGAAGTGCCTAAGTATAATTTAGCAAAAGAACACCTACTCCATATCTCTATACACCCATCCCCACCCAAACCTACCCCCACCCTTTATTTGTTAAAAAAAGGGAGAAAATGTGAAACCTATACTGCAAAAATCAAATTAGCAAACAGACCTATTTCCCAAAAAAAAAATTCAAATGACCAATTAACTGAAAGTGTTCTTACCCTTTATAATTTGAGATATTTATCCAATATGAGGAACCTTGAAAAAAGAGAGTTGCATCAGTCAGGATAAAGAGCGTTTTGTCGAGCCCTCCTCTCAAATTCAGACTCCAAACAGGATGAAATGGTGGGTACCGTCAATCTTTCACTGTTCTCCTTATTCCTTGAGTAACTTTTTTTGTGTCCAGACAGATAATACACACTGGTGGGTGGATGTGTGTCTATTGAATAAACTTTCTTTCATACATTTATGCACAAATATGACCGTAAAAATTCCCCCAGAAACAATTTCCTCACAGAACTGACCTGAAGCTCATAAAACCTATTTATACAAACGTGCTAAAAACAACAACCGAGCTTCGCAAAAACAACAGGAAAGAGGGCGGTAACGCGAGCAGACAAACAGTGTGATTTACACTCCACGTACAATGAAAATGCCACCTGGTTAAACAGACCAGACTTTGTGCGTCAATTAAAAACCCATTGAAAAGTGATCATCCGATTGCACTGAGTGCATGGCCACGGCTCTGATGTAAAAAGCCTTGAATGGTTTCAATCACTGGTTACGAGTCTTGTGTTTTTACTAATTAGAGTATGAGCCATGTTTTGAGTATTAAAAATGTAGCTTTAAAATACACTGTCAATTAGCAGCCGTGATGCTATGAAATGTGGTATAGTGATAGGAGGGTATTAGCTATGAGCATGTACTGTAGCAATTAGGCAGGTATTCATGAATGGCATAAATTACCAGTTTCTCGTGAAGGGGGATGGTGGAAAAAATGGGGCAGAGGAAGAGAGGGGAATGGAGTGAGAGGAGAGACTTAATGGGGTTAAAGGGAACAGGAACTTAATGGGGGGGTGGAGACAAAGAAGAGGGGGACTGGATGGGGGCAAAACAGTCAAGCAAGAGCAGTGCTTTGTGTAGTATATTACACATATTTCACATATCTTCAATCCAAATTCAACATGTGATTCCCTTGCTCCTCCTCCCAACACACCTCCCCCTCCCCCCCCCTCCCCATCTCAATATACTTTACAACACACCTCCCCCTCCCCCCCCTCCCCATCCCAATATACTTTACATTCGCAATTTTATGCACATATTTAACATTTGGAATCTACCACTTCCAAATAAAAATTGGATAATTTATAACAATGATTTTTTTTAAGACTAGGTAGGAAGTCTTCTTAACCAAAGGTACAATAACAATCAGGAAAAGATGGTAAATATTAGGAAATGGGATACTAGCCTTCAGGAAAGGAAAGTCAAAATGTGTGACAGTGCAGAGGAAATATAATATAATAAAAATAGTTACGACCCGAGTTTGTTATCAGTGCAACAGAAGGTCAGACATCAAAGTCAGATTCTGGTATTCCAATCTTTCATTGGTATATTTTTCGTCTGACACATGAGAAGTTAGCTATAATTGTGCATGTACAGTGTATAGCCCCTCCAAAGTGCTTAAGTGTGTGAAAATGGCCACATGTACTGTGTGCTTCCCAACTTTACTTTTCTTGAACGTTTCATAATCCTCCAAATTGTTTTGAAGCTGTTATTGGGAGAATTGAACGGAAGATGACAACAAAGATAGGACAAACATGGTTTAGACGTTGGGTTAGAGGCAGGTTAAAGCTTAATTAAACCTTCGATTGATAAGATGTTGTCATCTAAAGGACACAGTAATCTACAGAAAATTACATCTATAGGGCCTTAATATTCCCTTTTATCCAAGAAGCACTTTTTGAAAATTTCAAAGGCAGTGGATTCAAAGTTTAAGAGTTATATAGACTGCACATGGTTTTAAAAACATTATGGAGACCACTACAAAAGATAGTTTGTTAAGAGGTTTTAATGTTCATCTTTTTTTTTAAATTTCCGAGATATTCTGATACTTAATTCCCATAATAATGTACTGAATGTAGTTCATTTAAACTAGTCCTTTTGCATTTCAAGAAGAAAGTTAAAAGTTAAGAAATATTGCAAATTTCCAAAGCCCTATGTACTATTATATATTTATAATATTAAAGTATGTGGGTGATGAAATCAAGGTTTATGATGTCAATCAACAATGAATGCATAGAGTTGCATATTTTTGTGAACTAGCAATGCATTATAACATAACAGCATTGTTAGCAGGTATGCTAGGAAATCAACTATATCTCAACTGAATACTTTCCAAGCTATGAGATGGCCCGCCCCCTCAGCTTTGATAATTCTTAAAAACTTGTTCAATTTAATCGCTACTGACACGCACGCTCTCACTTTTTAATTTTGCTAGCCGCTTAAATCAATACAACCAATCAGATAACTAATGAATGATCAATATTAATTTAGATTTATTTTCCACTACAGGTAGAAGTTTGTTACTATCTAACCTGCCCCTATGGCTAATAATACACACACAACTAGCCATGGGTCAATAATGAAACATTCGTCGTCGATAAATACTACTCTAGTTGTTACTCCTCCTACACTCAAGATATAAAAACTTCAGCGGCAATTAATTTCCATGACGATTCTCACATTTGTCACTGATATGATTGAAATTGTTTAACGCATGACTTTTAGAGCACACAATAATTATTATATGTTTTAGACTGAACCCATCGGAAACATTTGCTTAGGCATTATCCATGCAGGTTTCATATCTATACCACTTTTTAATTGATGAGAAATGACCCTAAATTTAAACATCTGAGGATCAGTGGCGGAGCGTCCATACAGTCAGGGGGGGGGGCGGATGCCCCCCCTGACAGACTTAAATGGACTGCTGGCGCCCTTTTCAGCTTTTTACCACTTTTTACTTATTCGCCATTATTGACTTTTTTATTGCGCTCTCATCTACATATTGACATTTGTCACATTTTTTTGGCGATGACACCTATTTATTCTTCGTTTATCTGCAAATCAGCAAGGCCCGGAAAGGGTCATTTCCGGCGACCTAGGGAGTATCTTTACTCAAAAATTCCGGTACGCTCCGCGCCAACCCGTGGTGGTGCTCCGCTTAGATAGTGTCGGAAGCGCCCCTACAGACCATTCTGGCCCCCCTTGACCAATACCTCTAGCTCCGCCACTGCTGAGGATCATCGATAAATGTGGCTGTACAACATGTATACTGTATAGACAATAAGGTAAGTTCCCCAGATGCAACAGATACAACATTTGGGGAAAAATAAGAACATTTGTTACAGCCTCAAATAAGTTGTTCACAGTGTAATACAAATTTGTCAAGGCCAACTGGTTTTTGAATCCTCATTCCAGGATGCTCATGCAGTTTTGTTCCTGTGAAGTTAACATAACATGGAGGAACAGCCATCCTTGTCAAGTTAGCATTAATAATAACCATAGCATTAATATCAGAGATACAGCATATACTTGAATGGTGAATATCTTGAAAACCTGAGCAGCTATATAGAATTGAAAATATCACCACATCTCAGTGCTTTTTATTCTATTTTATCCAAAAAAATGATCCTTTAGTTTGTATTACTTATTGGGATTATGACGCCCTGGGTAAAAATTGAATGAATTGCTGATCTGTTGTCCCACGAATCATTCCCAACTGTAATATATTTGAAGATCGATAACTACAGGGATCGATAAGTAAACTTCATTATCCACCCCCCTCCAACCCCCACCCCTCACCCAACCCCCAAAACAATCTTTCTTTCTTTTTCTATCTGTAAAGCGTACCTTATCTTCAATGGAGAGGTTATCCTCCATTCAGATCCAACAGAGGTAATGACTGAGGAGAAATACAAAGATGCAAGTCGTGATCACACTGGCAAGAGTCGTTGTGGGGGTTGGTGGGGTGGGGTGGGAGTGGTGGGGTGGGAGTGGTGGGTGGGAGTGGTGGGGTGTTAGTGAGGGAAAGGGAAAGGGGTGCTAAAAGAAGCATCAACAGGACAAGAAAGATGCTCAAATGCAAATTTAGCTTTCGTCGAATGACTGATAAAATTTTCTATAGTCTGTGGCAATAATATATCACTTAACAATTTCCCCGATAAAAACAAATTCATAAATATAGATGAGATTTCTACTGACATAATGTCATCCACTATGACTCAAAAAGTGATCCCAAAGTTATCAAAGGAAGGGAATTGAACGGTTTCGCACATCAGCCATATCAGAGTCCTGTTGGTTTCTTCCCACAAATAGTTTAAGAACGTCATTTCATACCCATTTGTGACCAAGGTTTAAGAAACCCAAACAGTCTAATAAGTTACTTTCTTTTAACAAAGAAGACATATTCTACAACGGCGTTGGATGTGAAAGGAGAAATGACCATGACAGACAACTACACTATTTGCCTATCACCGTGTGAATAAAATCCTAAATTGGGACTTAATCTTGAAATATAAAAAATTATCCTAGATGGTAGTAATGCGTAACCTTTATTTACTTCACTCCTCTCTTACCTGTCTCCTACAACACAAACGCACCTTTCCTAGTCTACCTAGACGCCACTGGTATAAATTTTAGCACAACAGAAAAGAAGGATTTGCTATAATAATACACACACATCAAGACACTGTTAATAGACATGTACAGATGACATGAAATTTAAATATTTAAAAACTGTTTTTCAATCATACTGTACTTAATCCCAAATAAATATCCATGTCAATACAGAATACCATGAAGATCATTTCTTACCTTAGCACGCTCCCGAATGAAACAAGAACCTTTCTATCCTCTTAGAGCTTCGAAAACAGTTCCTGCTCTATGTCATAATGACAAGGAGAACTGATTACATTTTCAGACTTTTAACAAATAATTGATCATATCTTTTTTTTTTTTTTTTCCAATTTTGAACTTTGAAATGAAGAACTCTACTGGAAGGATTAAAGTACAAGTTTACTGGCTATCTTATTAAAGGAATAGAAAACAATTTTGTTTACATTCAAATTTACACCCTAAACTACCACATCACATTCAATTTTTTCCTCCACTATATTCCAAAAGACAATTTGAAAAGCAAACACAACAGCTTCTGTACACAGCCAAAATATTATCTTTGGTTAAATATTGAAGATTAACTTAAAGGGGTACATATTTACATAAATGCTTATAGAAAAATAAAATGGAAGCCAGGGTTGTGTTTGGTTGTATGTACATTTGTCTCTTCAGTTCAATATGTACTTTAAATAATATTGAATGCATTTTTTAAGGTGGTCTTGGGGTGGGCATCCAGATCCAGGTGGGGGTCCAGGGTGGGGGGCACAGCTGGCAAACTTTTTGTGAATGATGGTCTTAATAACTTAAGGGGTAAAAAAGGGGTCAAAGAGGGTTAAAATCTTCTGTCACCGGCCTAATAAATCAAAACTACAGTATGACATGTTTCCAGAAAGGAAATGAGGGCGGTATTGAAGAAGTTAGCATGCATAGACTCTGGATGTGTGACCTGATTAATTCACAGTTGACATTGCAAGGGTCCTACCGTTACGGTGTAAAATTGTTACAGGGGTTCGTACTTGTAATGCGTAAGGCTGGCATGTAATATACATTTTTGAGTAGTCGAATGAGAACTTCAATTTAGAGTACATAAAAATATGAATGTTCCTTATACGTCTTTCTGCCGTGCAAGCAGATTTTTCCATTATAGATGTATACTTCCACTTTTGTGTTTATTTAAAGCCAATTTATGTTACACCTATGAACATAATGGTACTAACCAAAGCTTCAGGTACATGGACTATTGTACAGGGTTAACAATTTCCGTATCAAACACAACATAATTTAACATGTTAAAGCAGCATTTTGCGTCCTTTTCTATGATTTTTCTCAACCTCACTGACTCCACTATGCCATAACGACATACATAACTAGCTTATCTATTTAAATCTTACTTCAAATGGTGGCATAAAAGTCGAAAAATTTGCAACTTTCAACTTTGTTTTTCTCCAAGATATTTTCCGTAGAAATCCCAATAAACCTCGCCCATAATATGAATATTTAAACACTACGAACGTCATTAACCAATACGTAATATAACACCATGCTTGATTTGTGTACAGTCTATATGGCAGTTGTACCAGGGAGTTCCATAACAACTCCCTGGTTGTACCAACGCAAAGTCTTGAATCTAATTTTAGCAACGGCTCATAGCTAAACCTGCATCTCTGATTGGTTGAATTCAAACTAGTGGGTTTGGGGAACTGTATGTGATTAATTTTAATTGTGGAATTTGTCGTGGACACTGTTCTCATTCTCTGCAAATATCCTTAATTTCTCGCCAATTAACGTTGTTGGCAGGGAAAAACTTGGCTAATATCTTAGTTTGCCGTTTTGTGATTGATATATGTAAAAAACTCGATGGACATGTCAAAAAAGTACAAAACGGCGACCAAACGCAAAATGCTGCTTTAAGACATGTTTATGACATAATATTATCAACATTTTTTAATTTAATCGTACCAAGCTGTACAATTTTAATGTTCCTTTCATAACTTTATTCTACCTGTTTTGAGAAATGACGGTCTGTCACTGGCCAAAGGATTTGTACTGGTGATGAAGTCTTTGGCATTGAGTACAGCGTTTCTGTATGTTGCCGTGTCTA
>JAIPMN010013476.1:20532-52489 GCA_020650975.1 Apostichopus californicus | reverse complement strand
TCTAATGCAGCCATGGCCTGACAACGTTCATTGTGTTGAGCCGTAATATAATGTATATAGTTATAGTGTAAAAATGTTTCTGTGATAAACGTGTTGCGGAAATAATTGCTATACATCATTAAACATCACTATTTGCAGGATGGAACCGATTTTTATTCCTAGATAGCTCTCTCAATATGCGTTTCCACTGTATTGACAAGAGTATTGCAACATATGTTGATTTCACTCTCATTATAATTATCTATACTTGCCGTGATTGTAAATTATGTCACACTTCCTCATTGTCATGAAACTAAATGCGTATAACCTTGTCAATCAAATTTCTAAAGTGCATTCTGGGTCACACGGCCGCACCATCACCCGATACACACAGAGAACACACTTACTACTGTAAATCTCAAAATGTTGTACCAAAAAAACTGGATCGTGCTATACATCGATAGCATGTGTTTTTAGGAATACAGTATGAAATGAGGATATAAGTAATTCCAACCAATCCAGTTGTTAGGATTTGTTAGGATTATACACATCCTCAGTTCTTACTGTACACCTAATAACACATGCTACCGATTTATTAGATTTGTCAACACAGTCCAGTATTTACTGTGGTACAAAATTTTACGATTTACAGTAGTTACTGTAATCTCTGTGTGATTCGGCTGTCTCTGTGTTGAAAGTTAAGGGAAAGCCAGTCCATAGAGAGCAACAGAAAGTAAACTAAATTTTAACATCCACTAAACAAAGGAAGGTTAAAGACACTTAATGAAAATGTACAATGTACTAATAAATATTTGACGGTTCAGGTGGCGTTAACGGATGCAAGTACGATGAATGCTGTATTTTTATTCCGGGTAGCTGTTATTGATGGACAAGGAAAGATCGACAAGAACGATCTTTGCTCGAATAATGCATTTAAAGGATCCATCATGTTTGAATATGCAATAATCACTTTTTTTTAAACTAAATATCGCCTCTGAAAGAATAATTCGTGTTGGTTTCATTTAACCTTAGAACTATAAGTTCTTCGATGTTGAATTGACGAATGCCTTAATAAACGTGACTGCGAGCACAACTTCGTAGTTATAGTATGGTGCCAGCCGATTCACACAGAGATTACAATAACTAATGTTAATCAGAGTACAACGATTTCGAATACAGGAAGATATACACCGCTTGGCTAATGCGTCAGATTATTGTATCGAAATTGAAAGTAGGTAACTATTTCATTTGTGGATGGAAAAGGGTGGGACGGTTGGGAAGTGTTAGAGGATTGGAGGGGAGGGGTGGAGAAGGGGGGGTGGAGTCATGACGAAGATTTTACAGTCCGTTAACAATGTAAATGCAAATGCTCCTTATACACATGATAGTTAAGCACATCTGTTAGTATTGAAAATCCAATTAAAACTTTGTGTTTCATTTATTATACTCAATACAGCTATCAAAAAACACAACGCTAAACAGTATATACAGATGCCGTAAATCATAAACCAGTACCTTTGATTGGCTTATTGATACAAGTTTGCTTTAATATCATCACAACACAACTTTCTTAAGACAGATCTAAAAGACGGGAAGTTCTTATACGTAGACATATCATAAGGAACAATTATGAAGTTAAATGAACAACACAAACACAAACTTTTCAAAGGTTTTAATACAGTTTCTATTCAATTGAAGAAGCATCGTAATGTTTTATAAAAAACACAAGTAAATTGAAACTAAAACGCTGTAAAAGTTAAGTTCAAGATCTGACAAAATGTTCCATATCTCTTTAAAGCCTACATGCCGTTAACAGCAATCTTTAACTTCAATATACAAACCAAACTTTGCAAGGGTTTCAAGCGATTTCTCTCAGCAAGCATAAATAATTGACTGTTTCATGATTAATATAATCATAGCTTTTTTCATGAATGTTCAAATAATATTGTGTAAATATTCTTCAAAGTGTTTTTATTTGTCACTGTTCCGTCGACCTTTTTCTTTTCGAAATTCACTCGTTTGATGAATCCAGTATTACATTGGCTTGTATCAAAGATTTCCTTTAGATGAGTATTATTATAGGTAATTTTCTTGGACGACCTTCGTTGATTTAGTCGTGGGATCTCTCTCATCGCAGTCGTTTATATTCTTAGCATATCTCACACACCTCGCTTTTTTTTTTGCATTTTTGCTTTACCGAACTTATATATCAACCCCTTTAAACCATATAAATGGAGCAATTACATATTATACTAATTCACACAGTATTACAATTTGTTTTGTTTATATGTGCTAATCTCATTTTTGTTTTACCAGCTCGATAAGGCTATACATATAGCTACGTTAATACTTTAAAGTGAGATACTTTGGAGCTTATAGTTCACATAAAGGTGTTATCTTCTATTCTAGAATAATAAACAAGTAATTTCTTGAAGATGGAAAACTGATTGTTTTATAAGTTGTTTAATGAAATAAACAGTTTAATCACTGTTTTAATTTAAATCTAACATTTTCTCAGGACATCTGTTTGGCTTCGTCAGATTCCTACACACATCAACACGAGAACGCACATCAGCATGGGTGGGCGGCAAAACTCCTGTGGAGATTACAACGTGAATATATCTAAGCTCATTCTAATGTCATATATTACTTACATCCATATAGTATTGAAGGAAATTTGTTTGACTTACAATATGCGACTGAAACAATCACGTAAATATCAACGTAAAATACTAATCATGATATCATATAATTGCAATCGATCATTGCAATGTATAGCATTGTAAACATGTTCTTGGCAAAATAAAGAAAAAAGAAAACATGAAGATATGTAGAGCCTATGCCAATGAATATGAATTACCGGTAGAGCAGTTAACCTACCATATGAAAATATTTCCCATACCACAACTCCCACAGCCCAAACATCACTTTTCTGTGTATACACTCTCTTCCCGATGTGTTCCGGGGGAAAATACAACGGAACGAAGGAAGTAGAAATCTATGACACAATAGGAGAAGCAAAGAAAACAGACAATAAAAATTAATTGCCACGGTGAAATTTGAGTATAATTTAACACGTAAGTTTTTTCTTCTCGTTTGAACTAGAAAGGTGTCATAGCGTCAAAATCTCCGGTTACTTAGCAACAAATGTATGTTCTTGCTATTGCTTGAAGTACTTATTCTAGCTAAATAATCTACTTTCTGTCAACTGCTTTGAAGGTTAACTGTAATTTACTTGATAATAATAACAATTCTCAACTGAAATGCATAACATTTTATGTCCTCGTAGTGTTTGTATATCATATTTTAACAAAAAATCGTAATCAATTTTATAAAAGGATGCTCAGTTGTTTATGCAAATTTAAAAATTATATGTTAATTAGCATATATACAATTTTTATCATATTGATATTCAGGCCAACAACATAGGAGAATCAAATCGTCGTCCATTAACTATTTCGATGGAAACATTACTAGTACTCGATGCGTCCGTTTCCTTTGACTAATTCAAGGCAATGTTCCGTTTACGACCGTCCCATCATTTTCGTAAAGTGCTTCGTCATCGTAATAACTGATGTGTAACGGCCAGCATTGAAATACACGATTCAGACAACTAGCCAGCATAAAGGTTAATGTGCGTTTAAAACGGAATGTGCTACGAAATTTATCGGGAGAAATGGATTACTGTACTACACAATAAGTGATGATATATTAAAATGTCAGTAACAAAAAAAAAACGGGCTTACATCTTCTCTCAGTTCGAGATCTTTGACCACTGAATGGCAAAAGTTGTACAATTTACAGGAATTATTATTCGCCGTAAGCAATAACTTGTCAATACATAATCCAGGATGAATCCAGTGATATTGGTGCAGAAACTTGATCCCACGAACGACGCAAAGAGCAAATCGGAAGAAATAGTGAGGTGCAACTCCTCCATTAAATTCTTCCTGTACCATGTTTCTTCCATAGTCTTTTCCCAGTAGAGTACGGACAGTACCGTATGCCAGATGTTCATGAACACAATAAACTGTATCTACAGAAATCAATTATTATATCTACACGATTAAAAACCTGACATCACTAAAACCTGACATTCCACTATAATGCACATTCCAATATGTGATCATTAATCGAATTTGACTAACTTTGCAATGGGAATAAAATATTTTTCTTAGATCATATTAAAGTGTATGATTTGTTTTAAATGATGACATGGACATCGTAACAGAGCGATACATTAGATTGTCTATAAAAGCAAGAAAGCCTGTGTAAGAGAATGTGTAAAAATAAGTTTGCCTGACGTTTCGTCAGAGGCTAAATGACAAGTAACAGTAACAGAAGGGACAAAAACACGCATAGAGTACAGACAGGTTAATGAGCATGGTGAACACAAAGAGATAGCTGTAAGGGGATTAGTAGACAAGGGATGGAGAGAAGAAAGAAAGAAACCAACAAGGGAAGAGGAGAGGTAGGAGATAAACAGTGGAGGGACAAAGAAAAGATTAAGGGAAGGGGGTAGGGAATAAACTGCAGATGAGGGGGTGATATGGGGGCAAGGGGAGATAGAGGAGGACAGAAGAAAAGTTAGTCATGTCCTTCCTGAATGTTGAGCCCATGAGGTTGAATGGTGCGAAGGTAAAGATATCATTCTTAAATTCGCTCCATATTTGTTGATTTAACTGAAACACTGCTACAAGCTATTATCAGATCGTTAAGTTGGTAATAAAATGTCGATGTCAAACTGTGTATATGGTTGCACAACAGACTGAACCTAGAGCCACATCCAACTAATTTGTTTAAAGATCAGAACATCAGAAAATAAGTTGGTTGTATCCTACCTGACTTCTTGTAAAGTCCTAGAAATTTAACAACATTCTCGTTGTCTGGCATTTCTCGAACCATCTGGCAAACACGACGCCAATCAGCTTCACAGCCGCTGTAATCTTATAATTTAAAGAGAAATCACTGCAGATATTTTCGGCGCACACTTAATAATCAATTCCATTACAAAAAGGTTTAATTAACTTTTTGAAATATAAATGCATGTTTAACTTGTTAAAGCGTTAGTTTCATATGAAAACGAAATTCACAACGGCCACACGGAGATGGTAGCATTATGGACGTTTTATTTGTTTATGAGCAAGACTGTAATGCGTAAACAATTTAAACAATTAATACTTGATAAATATGGATAAGTCCCTATCGCGCAAACTGTGCAAAGGTCCAACCTTTTTGTTAATATAAATTTCACAAAATTGTGCATAACAGCTTTCCACAAAACGAGATCAAAAAAGAGTAAAGGTACTGAAAAGGTACATTGTTCGTTACATTACATGGTTACCTCCGGCAGTCGATAGAATAACTTTGGTTTGAACGTCCGTTCCCTTTTTGAAAATTCCTATCCACCGGTGCCTGAACTTTCCTTCCTTAAGCAGAAGTGAAAATACCATATCTGTTTGTGAAAATGTTGCGACGTTTCCGCTGTGTAGGTTATCTAACTCTGAAATGAAAGTACAAATTGACATATATGCAACTGTATGATATCTCTTACTGTACCTGATATTAAAGTTCACAGGTGTAAATATAACATGGTATTACCTGTTTTGTGCTATAGTATAGTAAACCAAAGGGAACCACTTCCCAACGCAAGACAGAGATAACTAATTCATTGGAGAATAAATAAGCTTAACAGCAAAACATTTTAATGATATTCTCTATTTTATGTTTCCCAAATTGTCGAAATTAGAAGGCTATGTTTTAAACAGTAAAAGCTACGGTTTATTCCACTTACCAAGGTCATATCCTGCTGATTTAGATAAGGACAGCTGCCTGAATGTGAGATATACATTGAAAAGAGCTACAGACGATTGTGATCATATTTCATCAGTCATTAATCTCACGATCACAATCACGCAACTGAAACTTATGTGAGATAAATATGTGCTTTTTGAGTTGGATAAAATTTAAAGTAATGATATTACAAAATTGTTTCCGAAACAGACTAGAACATATTAGCAACTGTAATTGTGTCGAAATTTCCAAAGGAAATTACTTGGTTGTCTTTAAAAGCAACCTACATTTTTCCTGCGTGCTTCATTGCTTCGGTATGACATACTGAATTGCAGGTAAAGCTGTTATCAGAAATTTATCACAGCTTAATCTTCCCAAATCTACTTTTCCTGGTAATCTCAAATCACTAATTAACTATGACGGTTCTATGATCTATCAAACACATTTAATGAAAGCTACTATACATAATGAAAATGTAGATACTACTCACCAACTACACCCGTAGAATTTACATAACCGGACACCCTCTGTAATATAGTTTACATACGTTATAAACAGTTAATTAATTAATTTGTATTTAAAGTCCACTGCCTACTGAATAAAAAACACTAACAATGACTCATTATAACAACAAAGCTAACTAATATCTCTGATTACATTGAGTACATAAAATAACGTATACACCACAAACGCCAAAGAAACTTTGTTAGGAATTCTTTAAATAAAAAGTATGTTAATTGTTCTAAAAAAAAGAGAACTAAACTATTCAAACCATTCCCCTAACCCCCACCCCACCCCCTAAAATACTGTACAGTTAATATTAAAATGTGTTCGCATCTGATATGAATAGGTGACTTTTAGTGTATTCGTTAATTATTACCGTTTAGTAGACTTTCCTTTAGTAAAGCATTGATATAAACATCAGAAACTAACTGACGAACTTACTCACTCTTTATGAACATAGATAATGCCATGACAAGGATGATCCCACAACATATGAAAATCACCATGCTCTCAGTACTACCTTCTGCACCTTTGAAACCAAGTGGAATTACATTTAAATGTATACAAGATTATTCATTCATATTATTCATCTAGAATCATTTTACTCCAACCCTAATAATATATGTTTCCTTTCTAAAAAAAATACAAAAGAAACATCCTATATTAAGGTGGAAATAGAAATGGCAACTGTTATATTAACAGCTACATTTTAAGCCGATGAGAAAGTAGAACACGTGGTACAAATGAATTTAACTGGCGTTATATTCATGTACACAAAGATGATAAACGAGCCGAGGAGAATAATTGTAAATGTTAAATTGAAATAAACATTATTGAACAAATTATGTCCAGGATACTTGCTCCGTATTTTTTTATGAACTCACCTTCACTACGCACGAAAACTATTTCACTGATAGCAATATCCCTACCAGTTATTTGCGCAATACATCTGAATTCTTCTACATCGCGAATTTTGTGGTGTTGCAGTTGAAATTCCCAGACCGTGGGATTAAGTGACTGGTTTTGAGCATCGAGTTGAAGTGTTTGCCACTCGTATAAATCGCTTAACCGCTGTAATTTTACCACTGGTGTCGGATTGCCTGTCGCTTTACATCTAATCAGTACATCTTCATTCTCTTTAATCTCTAATGCATGTGGTGTAATTACATTCACGAGCGCAGGATCTATTCATAAACAAACATTACAGAGGATTAGGCTAAAACGATACACAATAATGTCTACATGGTGATGAAATATGACTTTAAAGAAAAGGATATAATTTGGGTTTGTTAGAGTTGAAGCAATAAAGTGATTGGTGTCATCTGCATTATCACACCACAAAGTTCCAAATCAAAGACAGAGACGAAAAAATGGAAATAACAATAACAAAATCTACATCTTATTCAAAATTGTTTGGTGAAAGCGAAACTGAACTTACACGGTTTTTCAACGATCAACTCTCCACTCAATGCCCATCCATTATATCCATTGCAGGATAGACATCGAAATACAGTGACGTTCTGGCTTATAGCAACGTTGTGGAAAAGACACTTAGTAATTGCCAAGCCTTCTTCTGGAATATTCCCTATCGTTGACATATTTTGCCAACCCTTTTTTGATAGAAACTGTTGTAAGATGAACGTAGGCGTTGGATATCCATCTGAAGAACAAGTCAGGTTAATGCGATCGTTTTTCTCTTGAAGAAACAACCGCTTGGAGTCACTGGAAGTAAGCTTAACATTTGAAGCGGAATCTGTAACACGAAAACAAGAATATTATATAAAAAAAATATGTATTAAAAAACTGAATGCTGCGGAAACAACTAGCATACACAAAATATGCACTTACATACCAGACAAAAAATAATGAAAATGATAATACTTATATCTGGGATACATAATGTGAAACGTAACACTTTTGGAATTCTTACAAGTAGATGTACATATCTCATTTTGTTTTCATTTCGTAGATTCACGTTGCCATAGCTTGATGTGCGGCTCAATCCAAGATGATTGCTTATTTGCCCGAGTGAGTACCCAACATTGTCCTTTAAGCCAGAAGTTGCCAATAAATAGTAAACTTGCAATGAAAATTACAATATTTGAAGTTACATTTGAACCATGTTTAGAGTACAACGGAAGTGGGGGGAAATGATGGTAACTGCATGCATTGGACGTACGAAAACCCAAATAATGTATAGTGACTGACAATATGATTATGAGGCTAGAAATATCACATCAGTAAAGAGTCAAACGATCATATTTACGGTAGATATAAAACAAATAAAGACGAATGAGCAAAATCCATGTAAACCACAGAACTTGTAACGTTATTATAAGCTTATTAAAGCAATAGAGTAACAGAGAATTTTTAAGGAATTAACTTTGATTTCTTGTCCAGGCTACAACTTGCATGCATTAGATGCGTAATTGGGCGTGTGCACGAGCGGGAACGACTGCCTTTGTGAAATGGTTAGACGGATTTACTTCACCTGCTTTTGTAACAAATTTCCATTTAAATGTGGTCACTTTATACAACATATGAATTGCCTTCTTTAGTAGTTTGTAACCCCACATTAACATCAATACTTGTAAAATAAACTTACGTAAGACAAAAATATTTGCACTGGAAGAAGCGTTAACTTTATTTCGGATTAGGCATTTCATATTCCTTCCATGGTAACTTCGCCGACTTATAAAAGTAATATTGCTACACATTGAGGTTTCGGTGGATTCTGTTAATACGCAAGAACCAAATGGTAGACTTGAAATGTCATCATCAAATATCCAAGATATTGTCGATGAATTCCACAGTTCCGAAAACGTCACGCAACACTCAAGTGTCATATTTTGGTGTTCTTCTGGAATAGTGTGTAGGGTTACCGTAACGGGACCTGTGTACCGAAATTAAATCAAGCAGCGATATATCAGCTTTTTTTGCTTAAAAGCAGTAATTTGTATCAGATAAGACTTGATTTCACATTGTTGCCACTGATGGTTTATATTTTGAATAAATAGTATGCGACGGTTTTTTTTTCAATTTTTTCCTTTGCGAATCACATCAAGTCTGAGAAGTTTAAATACTTGAGAAGTGTCATTAAAGACCGAAAAATCAGCAATTGCTATAACCTATGAAGCGTTGTCTACGATGTATTAGTTTGCTTTTGCAATAACACATTTGAAATGATGTACGGTATAACCATTGTTATAGCAGTTATGGTGTACAACACAAGTTGAGAGTTTGAAATACAATATTAATCGTGGCAATAAAGTCGTGATATTACTAACATTTGTTCGATCGTACCGTATATTTTTACAATATGGTCGTCATTACTTTCCTTAAGTTTAGTCAAGGTATTGTATCTTAACTGTCACATACCTTGCAGGAAGAGATAACACCTTTTTGTCTCGACGACTCCATGTATAGTCGGGTACCTGATACAAGAGTAACTTCCAGCATCATCAATTGTTGCATCACTGATTCCCAACCTTGCTCGGGTGCCACTGGAAGATAGCGTTGATGTGTATTTCCATCCATCTCTCTGTATCAGAGATGATCTTGCATCATGTCTCATGAGAGATTTGCTATTCTGTTTCCATACCACTGAGTAGTCCGACCAAGATGTGTCAAAGACAAACTCTATTTCTGCCTTTGAACCGACAGTACATACAGTTCTACAGGTCTCCATGGCATTTGACACTGATAGTTTAAAATTAAAACTCAACGGTAATTTATAATATGGAACATAATTTTTACTTACAATACAACAAAAGGTATACATTTTCACCGGTCCAGTTGGAAATCATTTGAACTATTTAACGCATTTGCTTAAGTTTAATCTAATATGTCTCAGTTATATTAAGACATATGAATTTTACATCATGTTCTTTTTACGATATAAAACTGATTTAAAAACAAAGATAAACTGTTGTTATTTCAAGTTTATTTGTTCTTAATATAATAACATATTAGTTATAAAGCTTTATATTTCTAGTTCTATAACTGTTCTTTAAGGCTATGCGGGACAATGGGGTTAAGTTTCATTAATTGAAATATGCATTGTTTCTGATATTATTGCACGAGTACCATAATAACGTATTGACTAGACGAAAAGCTTGTATACATTGTTTTTACATTTAAGTCGAAGCTAAATAAACTCTAAATTAAAGGAAAACGTGAGCTCATACATCACCTGTTGTACTGCTACCGCATTTGGAATATACAACGGGAATCATAAGTAGTAAGACAATTATTGGCTTCTCCATTTAACAAGTGTTTCACTGGTGTTTTAACAGAAAGCAAAATAGTCTGATTACCAACATATGATGGCACATTTCCATCAAGGCTTTGTCAATAATGAATTTAGTTGTCGCTTTGTCAACTATTTAGCGGTACAAGGTTTCATAAATCGTAATTAATTTAAACATGTGTTTCTTACAAAAGAATATTAGTTTCGTTAATAAGTGCGGTCTAAAAGCATCATTTTGGCAATTATTGATCAATGCATTATTGACTTTGTACATCCTTTTGTTTTGGGTTTGTTACATGCTTCACAAAAGAGATATGTATTAATACAAATACGTCTTCGCATTGAATGGTAGTTACAAAGGCTGTTAAACATTGCTAGAAAGGCAGATGATTGAGTTCCACTTTCAACATTTTTATTTTCAGTCAATGATCGTAATACAGTTTTGTTCTTGTTCCAATATCGGTAATTATAGTGAGCAACATACACATTGGATAACATTATTTAATGTGAAGACAACCTTAACTGTGTCGTAAGATCACAATCTGACGTATTTATTTATTTTAACAATTTGTATTATTGAGATAACTATTTTAAAATAAACATGTTACAAACTATGTTAGGGATGAATAGTAGATCACACCTATTTTATGGGCATGGCAATGGAAGATTTGTATTTGTAAAGTTATTCAGTCATTATATTTAAAAACAAGTATCCTCAACATGCACCTATGTACCTTTATAGAAATGAATTATATTCATATTTATAATGCTGTATTTAACCAGTTACGGCTAGAGAATCCCAAGTGGGTATGAACTAACTCAAATGCAAGCCCCTTCCTAATGTAATTATACATCACCATTAGACTTATAGCACTCTGTCAACTCAATATCGACAAAAGCAAAAACCACATTCTAGCTTTTAGCTTTATCAAATAATAATACTGTTTGATATTACATAAGGCGATTTCTTTATAGTAGAGGACCCCCCCCCCCCCTCTCCAAAAAATGTAAATAATTAAAAACTAATTCATAAAGTGATAAAAACAATCACTACAAAAACATTCCATTCGAGGACTAACAATTTTTGGGATGAAACACTAATACATTTGTTTTATAAGTTGAACGCTTCTGGGAGGCAGTGAATTGAAATTGAATTAAAATTAATTATACTTTTAATTTGACCAATATTTGTTTTGGTGATTTTGATGATATGGGTAATCCTGTGAACTTTTTCATATTGCGTGGTAAAAAAAAAAATATTTATACCTGTAGGTTTAATAACAAAATCCCAGATGTGCACGAATTTTATTTTAAGTTTTGCTTCGACTTGACCTGTACTATTTTATATCGAAGCAAAACAACAATTTGTGTTACCTTAACGACTAGGCTATTATGATTTATTTATGTAAAGTTTTTTTTTTTATATAAGTCTTCTTGCTGATTCTTTTGTATTATGTGTTACGGTAATGTAAATAAATACAGTGAAAAAAAAGTAGTTTGCGTGAACAGGTGAAGTCACGTCTCTACATCTACTCTCTTTGCTTACAGTCATAAGTGAGTTTTATTGCAAGGCAAGTTGTCTATTAGAAGCAGTGAATACTTTACAGTTACTATGGATCGTGACAAGTCATATATTATTAATATACTTAGGTTACTGATTAACTAACTTTCAATTCAATCTATCTCTTTATATCAATATGCTAACTTTAATCGTAAATTGAATGTTTAATGAAGTGCTTTTGATGTTCAGTGGCTTGATCTATTTCCTGTTACTTTTACTAAAGGGTTTTCCCTAATTGTTACCCAGGATATAGACATGTCAAGTACTAGAAAATGTATAGTGTATTGATTAACGTGTCGAATAAATCAAGACTGTATTGACATTAATTTCATTTGACGGAGAGGTCGGATGGGTTGAAGTGGTAGAGGCTGTAGAAGGGTGGGAGATATGGGGTGGGATGGGTGGGAGTCGTTGGAAGGTTGACAAATAGTTACCAGTACGTAGCCAATTTTCTTCAAGGTTGTAAGAAATATATTTTCCAAAGAAAGGACCTGTTGTTTAACACTTTCATAATAGAAAGTTAGTGTTTATTCCATATAAAGAGAATGCTTCCGTATCAACGTATTAGTTAAACACATGTGTAAGAATTGCAAACCCAGTTGATATTTCGTTATTGTACTTGCAACGGAAGCTGTTGACACGCACGTTGAAATGATTAGAGATAGCTTGATTGATTTTGTATTATGCTTACATTCTTTACAAAATCGTTAATTATTCAAAGATAAATGAAACGCACGACACTAACCTTATCATAACTAGCCGAAATAAATGAAAAATACTGTTAATGTTCAACCACTAGTTCTGAACAGGTTTTCACGGCAACATTATCTAATACGATATTTACTGACGAATTGAAATTTGACGTGCGTTCCTAATCAGACAATTCTATCTGAGGTGCGTGACGTATTAACACGTGACACTTATTACCAAATAAAACCTATCATGGCAATTGAGCTGAAATGTTCTTTAGTTATTGTTTACAACATTCCAACAATTTATATACAGAAGAAAATGCACTCAACCTGTGCAACATTTCACACAAACAAAGCTATCCAGTGTTGTGTAGAAATAACAGTGTGTGAAGCATTATGTAAAAGCTTACTACTTTTTTTTGTAGATTTCCCAAACTGACTGCACAGCATTTTACATATCATTATTGCAAATCGTGTTTAAGTGTTGAGTCTAAGGTTCAATTGTGTTAGTATAAAGCCTTTTATGAGTGTTCGAACTATACATAACATAAAGGACTAGTTTCTCCAGGGGGATGTTAATGAAGACATTTTTCTTAGAAATACAACAGTTGACGAAAGTACAGAGGACTGGAGAACTGAAATAAAAGAATAATTCAAGACTGATATACTCGATGACCGGTGTCTGACCAGTCGATTTTATGGACTCAGCTTTTTTTAACAGTATCCTGACTGGTACTGCAACTACTGAAACTTGGACATTCAGGACTTGTATAAAATAGCACGTGTCCTGTAAAATATTAACTTTACACTGATCCTTTCCGTTTAATTATTCAGATTGTACATTAAAATGTTGCATAATTGGATACTAGATCGTCATTGCCATCTAGCAGGATGAAACCGCTTGTTATGCCTATATAGCTCTCTCATTATGCGTTTCCACTGTACTAACAAGAGCATCGCAACATATGTTGATTTCACTCTCATTATAATCAATGATACTTGCCGTGATTGTAAATTTTCCCACACTTCCTCATTGTCATGAAACAAAAAGCGTCTATAACCTTGTCAATCAAATTTCTAAAGTTCATTCTGGGTCGCACTTCCGCACCATCCTATATTTATGGCTCTGTGCTCGCAGTCACGTTTGAATGAGGCTGTCGTCAGCTAAAGATCAAAGAAGTCATAGTTTTAAGGGTATATGAAACCAAGACGAGTTATTCTATAAGAGGCGATGAATTAAGTTTAAAATATGAGTGTCACATATTTAAACATGATTGATCATTTGAATGCATTTTTCAAGTAAAGATCTTACTTTCCTTATCCATCGCTAACAGCGATCCAGAAACAACTGCAGATTTTATCCTACTTGCATACGTTAACGACATCGTAACGGTTAATTATTTATTAATGCATTGCTCTATCCATGAAGTGTTCTCAATATCCCTTTGTTTAGTGGATGTTAAATATTAGTTTACTTTCTGTTGCTCTTATCGACGGATTTTCCCTCAACTTTTAACACAACGACCTCGAATGCAATAACATATAAAATGCGTTGCTAATGCGTTAGATTAGTGTATAGAACTTAACAGCAGGTGACTCATTTGAGAGTGGAAAAGAGTAGGAGGGTCTAGGCAGTATTGGCAGATTAAAAGGGATCATGTTTACAAGATTAGATGGTCCTACCTTCTAAACGAAAGATCAGATTCAATAATGTGATTATTCATTTGTATGAAAAGGTTGTATTCTTTTTCCGCTTTAATTCAACATAACCTGTTTTGAACACAATAGAGTCACTAGATAAGCCTCAAGGAAATGTATCCCAATCAGAAGAGCAAATGACTACCATCTGAAAAGTCGTGTCCTCCTCATCATGATTGGGAACAATTCTGGAACACAAAAATAACATTGGTTGGAGAAATGTCTTCCAAACTGATAGACAAAGAGTATCAGGACGCATTTGATGTAGCTTCCTCAGCAGCGAACTAGTTTAATGTCTGTTGGACTTATGCCATGCCTACTACAGTGGTCATATATGATGTGGACTTTTCCCGACGTCTGTACAAAACTAAGCATTCTCTCTGCAAGTTGTGTGAACTCTATGACGGGGCAATTTATAATGAACAAACCTTCCATAATGCAACAAGTGCTTTCATTGGGAAATTGTTTGTGTATATAACCAAAGTGTTCAAATGGCAACAAAATGTCTCTGTCAAACGCTGTATATGGTTGAGCAACATATTGCACCTAGAGTCGCATTCAATATTTTTGGAAAGAAAATTTGCAACACCTGTAAGGAAGTAAGTTGATGTATATCCCACATGACTTCTTGCAAAGTCCCAGAAATGTAACAACACTCTCGTTTTCTGGTATTTGTTGAACCATCTGGCAAACACGGCGCCATTCGGCTTCAAAGCCGCTGTAGTCTAATAGTTTAAACAGACACCTCTGCAGAAATTTAACAATTACACCATTTGGAAAACGTATAACTAAAATTTGCGCAATATAAGTGCATGTGTAACTTAATACAACGTTAGTTTCATATAAAATCAAACTTCAAGACATAAAACAACAGCCACGTTCATATGCTAATATCATAGAGATTCCATTTGTTTATTGAGCATGGCTGAAATCTTTAAACAATATATGTATTAACTCATACCTGATAAAAACGGAAGATAAGTTCCAGTTGCTCAAAATGGTGTAAGAGGTTAAATTTTTTTTGGTAAGACTACGTTGTACTATGAGGGATATTAACGACGATTCTTGATGTAAATGTAGCATGCCAGTAACCGTTCTATCCTATATTTCGGTATGCCGAGTAGAAACATCTTACAGCAACAGAAAAAGGGTAACGAAATGATTGGAGAATAAGAAGTTAATCAACAAAATAGCAAGAGCAATTTCTTTAACGCTTTTAAGAATTGACATTTTGTAAATACTACACGCAATACATACATTATTATTCTATTTCTGCCTATTTCTGCGATACAACATAAAGTTCTAAGGGTCGCCGTGGCATTTGGCAGTGGTAGTTTAAAAATAGAACTCCACGATAATTTATAAACTGGAGTAAATGCTACAAAATGTATTTTCACCGTTTCAGTTGGAAATCTTTTAAAATACTATTTAGTGCATGTCCTTGATGTTAACAAAATATGCCACAGTTATTTTAAGAAACATGATAAGCTTCGATAATTGTTCGAGTAGGCTATGTGATGAAATGATATTTATCGTCATTGAAATATACATTGCATTTCTCATTTTATTGCATGAGTATCATAATACAGTCTTGACAAGACGATAAGCTTTTATCGATTTGACATTTAGTCAAAGCTAACTAAATTCTATATTCAAGAAGAAAGAGTAAGCTCATACATCACCTGTTGTACTGATACCGCATTTCGAATATACAAATGGAATCATAAGTAGTAAGAAATTAATTTGTATCTCCATTTAATAAGTGTTGAATCTGTGTTTTAACAGAAAGAAATCAAGTCTGATTACCAAAGTATGATAGAACATTTCACACTAAACGTATATGTCTTTAACGGATTTTAGTTGTTGCTTTCTCAAGTAATTACCGGCACAGGGTCTTATATACGAATTGTAATTATTTTTACGCAGGTTTTCTTTACAAGAAAACATTCAATTAGTTTCGTTAATAAGTGCAGTCTGAAGGAATTGTTTGGTAATTATTCACAAATACATCATCAAATCTGTACTTCGATTTGATCTGGGTTTGTCACAAGTTTCACTAGATGCTTATTAACACACAATATTTTCTATATATACTGAATGGTGGTCACAAAAGCTGTTACACATTGCTAGAAAGTCACGTAAAGGATTTCACTTTCAAACTGTTATTTTCAGTCAGTGATCTTACTGTATTAGTTTGTGTATATGTGTTTGTTCTTTTACAATATCGGTAAATATAGATAGTAGCATACACACCGGTTTAAAGTATTGAGGTTTAAACATCCTTAACTTTATCATAAGTCCACAGTATGATGTTTAGAATCACTTTAACATTTTGTTTTACTGTGTTAGATTAAAAAGATTACACAAAGGCGATGTTTACAGTCGCATCCTACATAAAGGCTCTAGAGGAAGACTTTAGAAAAGACTGGAACACACGTATTTTATGGGAATGGCCATCATAACTGTTCTGGATAATTTGTTTTAGTAAGGCTATTCAATCCTTATATTGAAAAATACATAGCTCATCAAATAACCATGTACCTTTATTAGAAGTGGATCAAATTCATTGTTTCTGTTTCTATATTCGATTGCAAACTCCTTCTTATGTAATTAACTAGAACATTAACATTATACTATAACACTCTTGCATCTCAAAATTGACATGAGCAAATACGACTTGATAGGTTTGGTAATGTTGTTTTTCAATTCACGTATAGATCGATAAATAAGTGGATGGTACTTGATCTTTATTGAACATTAGAGGATTGTATATTAGATTTAGATACCACAACTACTAGACACTGAAGGTCGTCTATTTAAACGAATGATAGAAAATAATCTGACAAAACACGAAATTGTTTGATTTGATTCCAGTTTGTTTCGATACCTAATTAGGATCTATTACAAACGTGTCAACTGCATGCTGAGGTGATGATTTGTGAACTATAGTGTCTGCACGATTGCTAACAGCATGAAATGTTCAACAGCAGAAGTTTATTATTCTTTTATACTAGTATTTGTTCAGTTTACTGCTGTAATGCCGTAATAGGCCCGATCAGTATGCCCATTTCTTTGAGTCATAAAGCTACCGTCTAGTTATAGTTTCAAACTGCTTTTCTGGAATCATATATTCAAATAATAGCTGTTGTTTATCATTGCAAATCAGTTTTAATAGGGTCACGGGTAAGATTGTTTTCATAAACGATTTATTTACCATATGATATGGGTAATACATGGGAAACTTTCTATTTAAAGTTTAATTTAAAGAACAAAATATTAATAATTGTTTATTTATATTCAAGTTACTGAGTAATTTGTTTTCAGTTTCATGCGTTAGTCAAGCAGCAATATTTTTTTTTGTATACATCGCTACTAATTTTAATAACCTTAATAACAATCACTAACTGAGTGCGTTTATGACATTATAGCAGGCACTCATGTATTTAGTACATCGTTAGTTTCATGAAGGGCTGTCGATATCTTGATCTACTTCCTGTTGTTTTAACTGACGGATTTTTCCTTACATTTTTTGTCCAGATTACAGACATGTTGAGTTCTAGAAAATACACAGTGTATTGCTAATGTGTCAGCTAAATGAAAAAAATGTGTTGACATAAAATATTTCATTTATGGAGGGGTTAGAAGGGTTGTATATAGTAGGAGCAGTGGAAGGATGGGATAGGTGGGAGGATGTGTGGGTTGGTAGGGTGGGAAGGGGTAAAAGGGTTGCAAATATTTGTCAATGAGTATCTAATTTTCTTTATAGTTGTACAAAATATATTATCTTCAAAGAACGGACATGTTGTTAAGATATTTATCATAGAAATAATTGTTTATATGGTATGATGAGAATGTGTCCATATAAAAGTGTTAGCTAAATTCATCTGTAAGAATTGTAATCCCAGTTGAAACTGAAGAGATTACTTTCTTGTACACAAGAGAAGCTATTAAAATTATCATAGCTAACTTGATTAAATTGTATTATGCTTTTGTTCTTTACAATATTGGTTATTTTTAAGCAATTAAACAAACGACGCAACAAATGTTAAACCAGTAGTTCTGAACATGTTTATCAGTACATGTTTACCATCACGGCACAATATATTATACGACATATCCCTAATCAGATAATTATATCTTAGGTGCGTGTACATAGTAACATGTTACATTGATTGCCAATGAAAACCTGTAACGTACGTACCCTTTTGTCAAGTAACAGTGTTCTGCCGCAATCAACATGTTAGTGTTAACCTTGTGAGTATGTTCTCTTTTGCATGATATATGTATCATGGGAAATCAAATGTAAAGTTTCAAACTGTGGTATAAAACAACGTATAATATATGCACATAGTGATACATTCCATCTTGAATACAACAGTTCTGGTGTAGTACTGTTGTTATAAAACAACAATTAATATATGCACATAGTGAATCATTCCATCTTGAATACATCAGTTCTGGTGTAATATTGTTGTTTTAATCAGTTAACGTGTACATTTAGCGCTTTGAGAATTATATATACTTAAAGATGGTGGCGGTATTCATATTAGTTTCTTTTTTAGAAGAACCGTTACAACTAGTAACTAACAACATTGACGTCGTTACCATTATACCATCAAGACCATTTAGATAATTACTACATGAAAAGTACAAGACTTTACATCAATCTATGTTTGAAGCATGATGTGAAATCAGTTAGCTGTACAAAGCAAAAGCATTTAGAACAATTTCTTTTCCAATGATATTCGAAACACTTCTCAACAAAACCGGAAGTACATTCTTTTGTTTTCGAAAATAATTTACAATATTGCAACATCGTTGAAGTTCTTAAGATTTGTCAAAGAACCACTTTGTTAGGGGATAATCCCCCCCCCCCCCTAACATAACCAGATACGAAAATGACGAAAATATAAAGGAATTATCTTCGTCCATTTACATTATTTTGATGGGATAGGGAAAAACAAAAGTTTTGATCGTATGTGCAGGTCCTGAAGCGGTTTTTATGATTTATTGGAAGACGTGTACGCGGATGAGGACGGGGAATACATATATTTCACAGTAGGTTGAGTTTGTTCTTCTTGAAGAAATGGCATGCTGTGTACCAGCGTTTGAGTTTCCAATAAAACAAAATGCAATCTGCTGTATTTCGTCGCTAAATAAACAACTTTACCAGAGAACTAAAACAAAAGAAACAATCACGTGTTTGCAGATATGCAAAGAATTGTAAGTCATCGTGACAACAAATCGTTAGTTTGTGTTTCATTTTAAAGACAATCTAACCCCTAACCCTGTCGTCGTATTGGCACTATATCGTGGTAAACCATTTATCAGAACTAAGTCATGAATTGAACTGCTAGCAAAGGAATTAATATATGGGATGTTTTCTTTTTCGAACGGTAAATGCAACAGTAAGTGTTGGAACTGGGGAACATGTCAGACGTCAATAATATAATGACTTATAACCAAACTTGCTTAGTATTTTAACTTTTGATAGCTATTTGTTATGCTGTCTTGACTGTGTACAGCTTTAAAGCAATGTTGTAATTCTTTGCCGGCAAATTCTCTGAAGTTGCTCACTATGACGTAAGCAATCGTGTACCTGGCCTTTGTTCAAAGAGTTGAGCTTTCCGGTCTCCGGAAGGCTGGTGACCGCAACTCAGAGGCGGTGTTCTTTGAAGTAGTATATTCTCGCGCGAGTAAACTTAAGCCAATGTTAAAGCTAGTATCAAAGGAGCTGATGGTTCGTGCAGCGGGCACTCTTTGACAAATCTCATACAAGACGTCAACGTACGGTAAGTTATCTTATTAAATTCTATCAATCAAGTTGGTATGTTTCTAATACTAAGGCACCGTGTCTAACTGTTCGTAGATATTGTAAGTGCTCAGAATATTCTTTTCTATGGAAACTACGTCCAGTAGTTTAGGATTAACGTTCTTAACCGATTGTTTACATTCACGTTACTAACGTTATTTAGTCGCGCTATGAACTGCGTAATAATGTTTGTACGTTCGTAAGGATCAGTGCAAGGATTAGTGAATGGATACATTGCAGTTAGTCCGTAATAAGCAACATTAGTGAATTATTCCCAGCTGGTCAGCTATCAAAAAGATACATTACCGACATTTATTCCTTCGATTGATTTTAGTGTATCTACAGCGGTTAACGGCCTTGTAGACAACGTTAAGTGGCATTTACATGACACGATGTTCCTCACAATGTGTCGTGAACGACAGTCGTGCGCGACAAAATCGTGGCGTGCGAATGGACTTTTCGCAGAAACTGAAACGTGAGCAACTTGACGCACAAATTAGATCATATTGCAAGACGCCCTGAATCGCAGCATGTAAATGAGTTATCTTGAGTCGCGCACGATTTATCACGCACAGTTAGAAAGTTGTTCCAGTTGAACAATTTGTCATTTACACGACATGCCAGTCGTATGCGATACATATGTGCGTCTGATGCTATATGGTTGATGGTATGAGATACAGGTGCCAGAAACATGGCATCTTGCGGGATATCCGTATTAAAAAATTGAAATTTAACCAACTCACTAACAAAATATACTGAAGAGAAAGAGAGAGAGGAAATAATACATCTTTCAAGTTTGTATGTCCTGATGAGCAATTGTAACTGATATTGCATAAAAGCATCACATCATATTACTTTTTTAACCCAATCAGCATCCAATATTTCACTATATCTGCTACAGGTGATAGATACCTCAGGAAATCTCGCAGAGGGATAACCAGTGTAAGCCAACAAGTCAATAAGCATAGGGGTTCCATACATTTTAATGAGAACATATATTACACTGTGCTATAAAGGATGTGTTTAACGATCATGTCGCTTGAGACATTTTATTTTATCTGCTTTTACCTTAATGCAAAATAACGTTAATCCGATTCACTATATGATTTGTCAAGGTATCCGTATCATGTTAGGCCTTCGAATGACAGCGAATTAATCTTAAATTATTTTATATTGAAATTATGCACAATTCCCAAGCACTTACTACTCGAAAACCGATGACACAGAAAAACTTTAGAAACATTAGATTAATTCAACCAACAAAAGTCAACAACAATTTGTTTAGTATTAAGCAAGTTAGGCCTAGGCTAGACTGTACTCATAAACATCGCATAACAGTATGCATTATGTGCTACACAATAAACATATATAGGACCAATGGCATAACTTCAGTGACCATCCACGCGCAAATCTTTCTTTAAGTTTGTGAGAATAGTTAAGTATATATCTATTTTTTTTTATCCTTTTATCTTGGTCCCAAGTAGTCTTTATCATAGTTACGGAAATTCCTACCTCCCTTCAGCACATAGTCTTTTGTCGCACATTTCTTTACGTCCTTGAGTCGCTAAATACAGCTATTTTGTTGTCACTGGTCGCTAAACCATCCGGTGAAAATCGTGACAAAAGTTGAACAGTGCTCAACTTTGCATGACAACTCAAGATCTTGTCGCGCACGACATATGTTAAGCAAGATTCCATTCACACGCTGCGATCAAGTCGTGCGTGATTTTGAAAGAAATCGCGGGCGATTTTGTCGTGAACGATAATTCCTCACGAATAGAAGCCATATAAACGTACCGACAAAATCGCACACGACAAGTCGGCTCAAAACAAAATCGCAGACGATTTTGTCGTGTCGTGTAAATGCGCCTTTAGGTAAACTAAATAGCCTTGAATCTTATTTCACTTTTGGACGCTGCGATCGGCAATCGTTTGGCGACGCGTTGTGCGTTGAGTTGGACGCTGCATGTTGCGCCGCGTTGGACGCAGCGTTGGGCGCTGCGTTCAGCCCCGCGTTGTTCGCAGCGTGAGGCAGCGCGTTGCGTGTGGCGCTGCGTTGGCGCCGTGTTGTACTCTGCGATTAGAATTCGCATTGAGGAATTGCGTTAACAGTAACGTTCTGCGTAATGTTGGGATTACTGGAAGAGCTGTATATTGTAAGCACAATACTTTATGAACCTTGTATGCTAAAGGAGGTTTGAATAAATGGTACCCCTGTGCCACGAACACATGAATTTCTTCTCCAGGGCCATCTTTTTGTCAAGAGTCTCTTTCACCAAACCCAGCTTTTAAGATTGCCCTACCAGACAGGGAAGTGACGTTGGAGAAAGAATCCACGTGCAAATTTCAATTGGAGCATGGACGTTGCTTAGGGCAAATACTTGGGGCCGAGATGTCTTGATACTCTCCATATCATTTCAATGTGTAATACGAATAGGAAATGTGTGTATGCTCGAGCGCAAAACCATGTAAGTATTACTTACGGTAGCGCATACACTGCCACATGTGTTTGCACAGTGTGGAAGTACCGTTTGTGGGCCGCTGTGAAGCTGGGCTAGAATGATTCCTCCTGAGGCCCAAACCACAAAACAAGCATGTGAATAAACGTAATAGGCATTAGTTGTAGTGAGAACATTGTTAGAGCTAGACTGACCACTCGATTGACTTAAAATGCGGTTGTATTTCAAGCTTTGTGACCTTTCTGTTGGATTTGATGACGTACGGAACAAGGAACGTTGATGTCTGACTCAACAGTAGTGCATACGAGCGCTTCTACTCTGTTTAGTTTTTGTTACGGTTAATCATGTATTTATTGCATTGTTAGTTTCATGAAGTGCTCTTATTGTTCCTTTCTTTAGTCGATGTTAAAATTTGGTCTACTTCCTTACACTTTTGCAGACGGGTTTTTCCTCAATTTCTTTTACAGATAACATAGACGTCGATTATAAGTAAATATACACTGTATTGCTAATGCGTCAGATAAATGAAGAATGTATTGAAATTATAACGAGGTTACTATTGCTTTTGTGGTAGGAGTGAAACGAGTGGGAGGGGTATGAGGGTTGGGAGGATTAGGTGGTTGGATATGTTCAGAGAGGTGGATACATGACGAATATTTTCCAGTCATGAAGCCTGTTTTCATCACCGTTGTAAAAAATCTGTATCTTACACAGAAGGGACTTGCTTTCAACATAATAATTATATAACTGTACCTTATATAGTTTATTCAATTTTCCTAAAATGTTCCTTATAGACTTGATAATTGAACACATATGAAAGAATTACAAAAATAGTTTAAACGGTAGATTCCATTTATTAGACTCAATGGAATATGTTAAAAAGCATAAGCACCATGGCTTGCCGAAACAAAAAATGCTGTCTATATTAAACCGTTTATTCTGATGGATAAATCGATACAAGTTTGCTTTATTTCGATCTAAGAAAAGAAATATCCAATAGGATGATTAACTGAAGATTTGAAGATCATGAAATTTCATGAATTTTCATAAAAGTCATCAATTACACCATTTTGGCTTAAGCGCTTGTACGTAGTAACATGTGACAATTAGCATCCAATGGAACATGTATCATGAATACTATCCGTTTGTAATTGGCTAAATATTGACAAGTAACAGTTTCTGCTTTAACCAACATATTACTGTTAACCTAGTTACATGAAAAGCTAAAAATTATATACGTTCACTTTTCGAACATGTACAGATGATAGCTGTAAAAATAATTTACTGTGCGTGGCAGCAGTACTTGTAAGGTCCAAACCTATTCTCACATTGAAATTCTGTGATAAATTACAAATTTAAAGCAAAGTAAAATTGCATAACGATAATTCATAGATTGAAATACATCTGTAAATATATATAAAGAAACATGTTCATGTGTCATATTTCGAAGCAATGCTTATTTCCTGTAGCTCGATTATTATTTTGTTACGTTTCCACACTCTTTAACAAAATGTACCACCCTCTCGTGTTTAGTACCAAATTATCAAGATTGATTTAGTATACACTGAATATTGTCATTTTAGGAAACAAATTATAACCTATTACATAAGTCATAAAAAAGTTCATCCAATGTTTTTGAATGATTTATGCATGGTAGATAAACCATTGTCGAGGTTTCTTAATTTCATGTTGTAATTGGGTAATAGTATGCAATAACTAATCAGTGAAGTATTAGGTAAGGTTCCGTACACCATATTGCGGTCCATATTATTCCATTACAACGTCTAAATGATTCCACCAGTTACTTATAATCAGATTACTGTTCAGTAACGAGCATTTCATATATGTATTGGTAAAAAAAAAGTTTAAAATGTTTGCCATGTCGGAATTACAGCAAACCACGAAGTGTTGATAATTAATACGAGAGGTCAATGTTGACCAATCTTTCTCTGAATCAATGATTGAATATAATTATCTTAGCCATAAACATGTTGCAAACATATTCGTATCGTATAATATGACACATGTTTGAACTTTTCCTGTATTAATCATTATTGCCATTACTGAGGTAAGGTTATTATCGCATTACTGAGGTAAGGTAGTTTGATCTAGTTTTAAGTTTGGTGGTCAAATATGATAATAACTTTGGTAGAAAGTTACAATGAAAAAAATTATAATGACTTACATTTTTCGTTCAGTGTTTCAAGAATGCGTGATTACATTGCTATAGTTTATGATAGTAAATGACACATACGCTAGTGAATAATGTACTCTCTGAAAAATATAACATATCTCTCTATTAAAGATATTTACTTGGAGACTTTCTCTATACTTCGAAGGAGAAACGATGAGACGTGGAAGGCATTTTTCTTCAAATAGGTTTTAGTAGATTAGTTTCATATTAATCCAACAAATGAATAAAGCATTGCATTGAAATACTAAAACTAGATAACAAAAATGATAGCGCAGAGCGGTTATACTGCCAGGCAGAAGCGTATGAAAATGATGAAGCAATGAAATAAAAAAAGTGCAAAAGACAGCTTGTGTGTGATTAATAATTATGGTACGTAGTGTTATGTTATTTGTTAAATCTGACCAGATTGATATTCCTGCTAGGATCGAAACGTCAGGCCAACTTTCTTTTACACAGATTAATATTGCTAAGTAAGTACAAAACCAGCGAGTTAACTTAAAATAAAATAAACAGTAACCTCTATTATGTCTCCCTTATAGGTTGTTCGGTAAAGCAAATTACGATGGCGCTCTTCCCCCTTAACATTAAAGCAGCATTTTGCGTTTGGTCGCCGTTTTCTACTTTTTTGACATGTCCATCGAGTTTTTTACATATATCAATCACAAAACAGCCAACTAACATATAAGCCAAGTTTTTCCCTGCCAACAACGTTAATTGGCGAGTAATTAAGGATATTTGCAGATAACGAGAAGAGTGTCCACGACAAATTCCACAGTTAAAACTAAACGCATACAGTTCCCCAAACCCACTAGTTTGAATTCAACCAATCAGAGATGCAGGTTTAGTATGAGCCGTTGCTAAAAAATAGATTCAAAACTTTGCGTTGGTACAACCGGGGAGTTGTTATGGAACTCCCTTGTACAACTGCCATATAGACTGTACACTAATAAGGCATGGTGTAGTATTACGTATTGGTCAATGACGTTCGTAGTGTTTAAATATTCATATTATGGGCGAGGTTTATTGGGATCCCAACGGAAAATACCTTGGAGAAAAACAAAGTTGAAAAATGCAAATTTTTCGACTTTTATGCCACCATTTGAAGTAAGATTTAAATAGATAAGCTAGTTATGTATGTCGTTATGGCATAGTGGAGTCAGTGAGGTTGAGAAAAATCATAGAAAAGGACGCAAAATGCTGCTTTAAGATACAGACCATAACAGGGGGTCTGTCAGATAATTACATGAAGTACATTTGGTATTACCGATTTTAGATAAACCATATATGGCAATCATTAGAACAGCATCCATTGTGATATTCTTATGATTAAGTAATTTGAAGATTCATTTGTTCCTTTGTTGGAGTTCCCTGTTTTCTCAGAGTTTCTACCAAACACATCTAAAACGAGTTGCATGCCAAACTATATTTCTTCAAATCATGTTATTTACATAGAACACGTATTTTAATCAATGAAATCATTCATATTAATTCTTAAATTATTATGTTTACAAATATGTTGTCGAACTGTAATTTGAAGATTCATTTGTTCCTTTGTTGGAGTTCCCTGTTTTCTCAGAGTGTCTACCAAACACATCTAAAACGAGTTGCATGCCAAACTATATTTCTTCAAATCATGTTATTTACACAGAACACGTCTTTTAATTAATGAAATCATTCATATTAATTCTTAAATTCTTATGTTTACAAATATGTTGTCAAACTGTGGTCGTGTTCAACTTCGCAGACGAAAGTAATATAAAAATGCACAGACACGATGTCCATCAACAACAAATGCAACTACATGTAAACTGAAGGTTGGTTGAGGAATCGATTTCTGTGAGAATGGGAAAAATGGGAAAAATTGTAACAATGGATTAAAATATAGGCGGAAACAGTTCTGTCCATGGGTTGGATCGATACTAAAACGAGATGATGCACACCCGAGGGCAGTAATAGAGCGTAGAGAAGAACAAGTCAGGTATTTAAAACTGGGTTAGAGAAACTGATATGGATCCTATGCAATTTACTTTTCTGGCGAGAGGTCCATGGAGATTGATGACGTAAATGCAATGCGAGGTATGTCCATCCTACAATTGCCAAAGCGAATAACCCAGGTCGATAGGCAACAGTAACTTCTTGTCATGTGACATTGAATGTAGTTAGAATAGCTCGACTATTTTGTTTCTAAATGTTGACCATATACGGCGTATTTATGGGCAGCCAGAAAGTTTACCTGAAGTAAAGATAACCAGTAGTAGTTGTAAGTGGTTTGACAAAGGATACTCTGCCACGTTGGGACGTTTCAAGGAATCCATCCTGATTTAAGCAGTTGAGCAACTGACCGTCTGTTCTTTATTTATATTAATCGCACATTTTAATAGATATAAGTAGCATAGTCTCAGGTTTAAAGTCTGTTATGTATTAAAAGAAGCACACTATAATGAACTTCGTATTCCATTGTTACGGTGTTCCGTGTTACAAAAACAGGGACAACTCAATCGTGCACTGTATGTTTGCACTCACGCACTCATCTTATCAATATATCCATCATTCACCCATCCATTTACTGCAACACTCAGGGTTGATTTTTTGTTATAATGGTCCAAGTGACGTTAACAAATATAAAAGAAATCGTTTTCTACATAAAGTTGGGGTTTATTATGTCCACACTAACAACGTTGCAATATTATATTAAGTGACTGACAGTAAGTAATCTTAAAACGTGCATCCATTGTTTTGAATGATTTATGCATTACTGACAAATGAATGATCATCATATTTGGCGAGCATTCCATATATGTGTTGGAAGAAATAAAGGACAATGGAAAATGTATACCATGCATGCAGTCTTACTCTGAATTCATGATTGAATATAATTATATCAGCCATGCAAATGTCGCAAACATATTTGTATCATATTATATAACACAGGTTTGGAAGTTTCTTGTATTAATCGTAATTGCTTCACTGCTATATTAGGAGATCGCATTAGTGAGGTAAGGAAGTTTAATTTAGTAATAATGTGTGGTGGTCAAGTATGACAACATGGTAGAAAGTTACAAATAATAACTTACAGATTTCGTTCAGTGTTTAAATAATTTTGTTATTACATTCATATAGTTTATAATGGCAAGGTCATTAACATTAATCAACACATCGCTGGTGAATAGTGTACTCTCTGAATACTATAACACATATGTCACGAAAAGAAATTGATTTAAAATACTTTCTTTACTTCGAAGGAGCAACGCTGAGAGATGGTAGGTCTTTCTTCTAATAGGTTTTACTATATTAGTTTCAAATTTATCCCCCAAAATTGATAAAGCATTGCATTAAAATATTAAAACTCTTTTAAAATGATCGCGCAGGGCAGTTATACTGGCAGGCAGAAGCATATGATATGGTGAAGAAATGAATATAAAAAGGGTGTAAAAGACAAATTATTTGTGATGAAGCTGCGGGGGATAATAGATTTGTTTTCAAAGAAAAGACACCTTTTTTTTCTTTTTCTTTTTTTGAGGATCAGTTGTCTTTGTGATCAATAATAATGGTACGTAATGTAATGGTATGTGTTAAATCTGACCAGAGTAATATTGCTAACTAAGTACACATCGAGTTACCTTTAAATAAGATATTCAGTAACCATTATTAGGGCTCTCGTATAGGTTGTTCGGTAAGCACATTACGACGGCGCTCTCTGCCTTAGCATTTAACTGAATTGATTGTGATATTCTTATGATTTTTAAAATTATAATAATTTCCTGTTTTGCCAGAGTTTTTACCATACACATCTAACACGAGTTACACGCCAAAATGAATTTCTTCAGATCATGTTATTTTTACATAGAACAAGTCTTATAACCAGTCTTAAATTATTTATTTATTAGGTTTTGTCGATCTTTCTGTTGTTCACCTTTGTAGACGAATACAAAAAGGATATACTACTGAAAAATGGGAAACATAAGAATAATGGATTCAAATATAGACGGAAAAACATGACTGTATATGGGTTGAATGGATACTGAAACGAAATGATGTACGCCCGAGGGCAGTGATGGAGTGTAAAGATGAACAAATCATGTATTTAAAACTGGGTTAGAGAAACTAATATCGATATTATGAAATTTCCTTTTCTGGAAAAAGGGCCCGTGGACTTTTATGACATGAATGCGAGGTATGTCTAGCCTGCAATTGCCAAAGCGAATAACTTCAGATCGATAGGCAACTTCATGTCTTACTTCATGTCACGTGACACTGAATATAGTTAGAAAGGCTCGATTAACTCGTTTCCATAATGTTGACCATACGGCGTATTTATGGACGACCAGAAGTTTACCTAAAGTAAAAAGAACCAGTAGTAGTAATAAGTGGTTTGAAAAAGGATATTCTGCCACGTTGGGGCGCTTTGAATAATTAATCGGATTCCTTATTTAAGACTTTAAGCAGTTGAGCAACTGACTATCTTCATTTATATTAATTTCACATGTTAATAGATATAAGTAGCATATTCTCAGGTTAAGCTAAATAGTTTGTTTTGTATTAAACCAATCACACTATAATGAAACTTCGTTTTCTCTTTGTTTTTGTGTTTCCTGTTCGAATATAGTAACAAATTCAAAGCAGATCTTAATCATGCACTTTGTTCTCACTCACGCACTCGTTCAATCAATATATTACCCTATAACTCCATCATTAACTCATCTATTTACTGCAACACTCATGGTTGCACTTCTCTAATAATGCTCCAAGTGACGTTTACAATTATTAAAGAAATCGTTTTCAACATGAAGTTGAAAATATACTGGGATTTAAAATATCCACACTAACATCGTTTCAGTAAGTATATAAAGTGACTGATATAAAAAGGACTAACAGTATATCGTCTTATGTTAAAGAAAATAGTGCATCATGTAATAATTAGCAGTTAGGAATTAGTTTTAATACAATACCTTTACTCTTGTGGAGTTCTTTCTAATTGTCCGTCTGCACCGTCCTGTAATTGTTCAAAGGGTTATTATTCAATATGTTTTATAACAGTAGAAATAAAAATAGTTACGGATAAGTAAATACTCAAATGAAGTTGATTCGAAACAGCTGGCAATGCCAACCAGAGACGATTCAATGTCTGGTTCTCATGTGCTTTCTGTCTTACGCTTGTGACTATATTAACATTGTGTTTTAAATAGGGAAACCGTTCTATAATTGTTGCACTTCCCGAATGCATGTTTGAAACAAACACTTGTTACTGTAGATTTAAGAAAACCTCATATACTTATTTTAAATCTGTTTCGGTGCACCCTTTTATCATGTACATCTGTTTTAAGGACTGTGTTTCTTCAACGTTATGACATATCGTTACTACGTCTAAGTTATGGGTACTACATGAAGTATCTTATCGATGTATCTTACCAGTGAAATGTGAATATTAATTTAATCAAACTAAACGATACTTTATCGTTAATTTTATAAATGAAAAGCAATACACTCAGCTTCTAGCGTTCCCTTTGTATTCATATGTAAAGACGACACTCATTTGAGTTCTTACGATTGTTTATTTTATGAAATATTTATCCTCGCACTAGCTAAACAATTGAGTTTTCATGTTTGTTCATTTATCTAATATGATGTGCCACCAACATCTGCAAATACGTCTAATGATAATTGTTCATGTTCTACTAATTTTTCGTTTTTCTGTTATTTTGATGAATATTTGAATTAAATTGTTCGTCGTCTTATATAGTTCAATTGTCTTTTCAAGCAAACTATTACGAATGCATTACCAATTACGTTTCACTGATCTGATTAGATATGATACAATTAAACACAAATACTTTCATTGTGTATTGTTTTAAGTTTGCTTTCTTAGCTGGGATACTTATCATTTGTAACTCAACAACAATTTCAAATCAATTTTTACAGTTATATCTTCATCTACTTGATTCAAGCATGCAAAGTGCAAATAACAACATCAGAATATTAAAACATATACAACTTTTTCTGTAAAAGAAAACCTCGGTGTCTCAAGTTGTTTCATGTCTTATGGCTTTTATGATTAAAAGTGCTTAAAAGTGCCTAAAACTACTGACACAGAATATTGGAAACTTTGTTTAAAATTGTTAAAGGAGAGACGATTTAACGATAGATGTGAACGAGATTCGTTTTGACGCATTTCAAACAACTGTTTGTATCAGATATTTCGACACTTCTCTAATAATCCACTTACTCCAGTTTCCTCGTCGTTTAAAGTTTTAGATTATTCTTACTATCAAAGGACTTTTCATTTACACATTTGGTAGTAAGAATAATTGTCCCTTCCTTCTTGATTCCATGTGTGTTTTCTTTCGTGGTTTGCCAGAGCTCCCACTAGCAAGACTTTCCGTTTGACTTTTCTTATGTCTTTCCTAATGAGTACAATAAATATCATCATAGGATGATCCAAGAATATGTGATGTCCGTTGTTTAATGGACCAATTATATTTGGATATTTATTGTTTCATGAATTTCAATAATACTTACAACATTTATGCCTGGTTTAACACTATCATAAGATCACATGCACTTGAAACATTTGTAAACTAGGAAGTCACAATAGTCCTATTGTGCAAATATGTATGTTTTTGTTTTACTGTGTTATTCCACCAAATTGATTGATTAACCGATGAGTTCATTATGTTTGCAGGTAATGTTTCTTATATCAATTTATTATTGAAAACGTCCTGGGACAGCCGATTCACACAGATATTACAGTAACTACTGTAATTCTTAAAGATTTGTACCACAGTAAAAACTGGATCGTGCTGAACAATCTGATAAATCGGTAGCTATAAGGATTACAGTAAGAACTGAGGACAAGTGTTATCCCAACAAATCCCAACAACTTGATCTGTTGGAATTAAACATATCCTCAGTTCTAACTGTAATTCTAATAGCACATGCGGTTCTAGGACAAAATCCCCCCGGACAAAATCCCCCCAGACAAAATCCCCCCGGACAAAATCCCCCCAGCCAAAATCCCC
>JAIPMN010013476.1:0-20522 GCA_020650975.1 Apostichopus californicus | reverse complement strand
TGAAAATTTGTTGGATAATAAATGCATGGTGAATTGAACGGTTCTAGGACAAAATCCCCCCGGACAAAATCCCCCCGGACAAAATCCCCCCAGCCAAAATCCCCCCTGGACAAAATCCCCCCAGCCAAAATCCCCCAAACCAAAATCCCCCCAAACCAAAATCCCCCCGGACAAGATCCCCCCAGACAATATCCCCCGGACCCATACAAAGCCTGCCTGCAACAACCAGGGATGGCCCAGGTGTGACAGTCAAGGCATGGGTCATTGCACTGGTTAGGGTACCTGTCAGGGCACCGGTCAGGGGACTGGTCAGGGTACCAGTCAGGGTACCAGTCAGGGTACTGGCGAGCGTAACTGTGAGGGCTCCTGTTAGGGTACCTGTGAGGGTACCGGTCAAGGTACTGGCCATGTGACTGGTCAGGGTACCGGTCATCATACTGGTCACTGTACCGGTCAGGGTTCCACTCAGTGTACTGGTTAGGGTACTGGTCAGGATACCAGTCAGGATACTGGTCAGAGTACCGGTCAGGGGACTGGTCGGGAGGTCAGTGAGGGTAATTGTGAGGCTACCTGTTAGTGTGGCATTAAAGGGACCGGTCAAGGTACTGGTCAAAGTACTGGTCATTGTACCAGTACTAGTAAGGGTACGTGTCAGAGTACGTGTCAGGGTACGTGTCATGGTGCCTTTCAGGATACCAGTTGGGATACCGGTCGGGTACCGGTCGAGGTACCGTTTGAGGTACCGGCCGGGGTACGGGGCGGGGTACGGGCCAGGGTACTGGTCAGGGAGCCATTGAGAGTACCAGTCGGGGTACCACTGAGAGTACCAGTGGGGGTACCGATGGGGGTACCGGTGGGGGTAACTGTCAGGCTAACTATCAGGCTAACTATTAGGTCAGGGTAACTGTCAGGCTAACTGTCAGGCTAACTATTACGACGGTACCGGATGACGGTACCGGGGACCGGGGGGACCGGGATGACGCATTTTTGTAAAGAATTGATGGGATTTTTTATAGCTTGGGGGGATTTTGTCCTGGGGGGATTTTGGCTTGGGGGGATTTTGTCCAGAGGGATTTTGTCCAGGGGGAATTTGGCTCGGGGGGATTTTGTCCTAGGGGGATTTTGTCCGGGGGGATTATGTCTGGGGGGGGTTTGTCCGGGGGGATTTTGTACGGGGGATTTTGTCCTGTCACCAGCACATGCTACCGATTTATAGCACGATCCAGTTTTTACTGTGGTACTAAACTGTAACATTTACAGTAGTAACTGTGTTCTCTGTGTGTATCGGGTGCCTGGGATGAAAAAGTTGTATTTTTGTTTTAACGGGAAGTTAACATATTTCTACATTAACTCCGCGAACAGTATTACAATAAACAATATTATATTAAATGTGTTCATGAGTATAAAAATTATATTAAAGTAACACTAATGTGTACTTTATCAATTATCCTTTAATATATATTTGTATTTTCCCTAAAGAATCTTCACCTGTGAAATCATTTCCATATATATAAAAATTGCTTAGAAGTTAACGCATTTGTATTTTATTTCTCTTAAAATTAAATCAGTTAACTTTGAAAAGGTCATGAGGTCAGTCTGAACTACTGTTCAAGTTATTCTTGACTTCCCGTTTCTGTTGATTGGTCTAAAAATAAATTTGTTGATGAGTATAAACAATATATTAAAGTAACACTAATGTATTGTTAATAAATTATCCTTTAGTTCATATCTGTATTTTCCTCGAAACAATCTTTAACTGTGACATAATTTCCATATCTTATAAAGAAACGTATGATAAACAAAATAATCCGAAAAATGGTTTGAGTTATATACTTTAAACTATCAATGGGTGTGTTTTCATGGTTTTATCTAACCACATCAATTTATGGTATAGCTAATCGGTTATTCTTGTAGTGAATAACGTCACCTCCAATCGTTGCAACTAATTGTGATTTAAGAAATATCTAGAGAGAGCGTTCGGAAACTTATCCGAAACAATTAAACCTATGGCGAGTGGGCGTTATATACTATTGACAAAAATATAACCAATGTACACATGCATGTTTTATTGTTTTTTAAATACAAGAAATGGGGAGATCCTATCTCATTTGTATTCTCGTGATTTATTAAAGTTGACTTCTTGCTTTCTTTAATTAGGTTATAGAGAATAAATACCGTTTGTGTCTTAATCTTCGCCGTCAGATCCTCCTTATCCTTTTCGAGTGATATATTTGTATCCTACTCGTAGATATAGAAACGAATATAAACAAAATATAAAACCTTTATACATTCCATAATTGGAAGAAAAAATGTAAAGCCATTAATTCAAAATGCAATCATTTATATATCTTCATGATATAGCTGCTTATACAGAAACTTTAATAATGCATAGCCTTACTCTTTTATCTTACCACGTTCATTTTCATAAATGATGGTATAGCTAATCGGTTTTTCTTTTAGTGCATAACGTCACCTCCCGATCTTTCCAACTAATTGTGATTAAGGAAATATATAATAATAACGTTTGGAAACTTATCCGATACAATTAAATCTTTGGCAAGTATGTGCTATATACTATTAACAAAAATATAATGCATGGGTTTGTTTCATGGATCTAGAAATACAAGAAATATGGAGATCCTGTGTCATTTGTATTATTGTGATTAATTTAAATTGACTTTTTGCATTCTTCAAATAAGTTATTAGAGAATAAATACCGTTAGTGTCTTATTCTCCTCCGTCAGATCATTCTGAGCCGTTTTGAGTTCTCCATTTGCTGTCTACGCGTAGTTATAGGCACGAATATGAACACAACATAAATACTTTCAACATGTTTTCAACAAATATAAGAATAAATATGAAGCCATAAACACAATTTGCAATAATTTATGTATCTTCATGATATAGCTGCTTATAAATAAACTTTAATAATGCATAGCCTTACTCTTTTATCTTACCACATTCATTTTCATAAATGATGGTATAGCTAATCGGTTATTCTTTTAGTGCATAACGTCACCTCCAATCGTTCCAACTAATTGTGATTAAGGAAATAAATAATAATAACGTTTGGAAACTTATCCGTTACAATTAAATCTTTGGCAAGTATGGCTATATACTATTAACAAAAATATAATGCACGGGTTTATTTCATGGATCTTGAAAAACAAGAAATATGGAGATCCTGTGTCATTTGTATTATTGTGATTATCTTAAATTGACTTTTTGCATTCTTCAAATAAGTTATAAGAGAATAAATACCGTTAGTGTCTTAATCTTCTCCGTCAGATCATTCTGAGCCGTTTTGAGTTCTCCATTTGCTGTCTACGCGTAGTTATAGGCACGAATATGAAAACAACATAAATACTTTCAACATGTTTTCAACAAATATAAGAATACATATGAAGCCATAAACACAATTTGCAATAATTTATGTATCTTCATGATATAGCTGCTTATAAAGAAACTTTAATAATGCATAGCCTTACTTTTTTTTATCTTACCACATTCATTTTCATAAATGATGGTATAGCTAATCGGTTATTCTTTTAGTGCATAACGTCACCTCCAATCGTTCCAACTAATTGTGATTAAGGAAATATATAATAATAACGTTTGGAAACTTATCCGATACAATTAAATCTTTGGCAAGTATGTGCTATATACTATTAACTAAAATATAATGCATGGGTTTGTTTCATGGATCTTGAAATACAAGAAATATTGAGAGATCCTGTGTCATTATTATTGTGATTAATTTAAATTGACCTTTTGCATTCTTCAAATAAGTTATTAGAGAATAAATACCGTTAGTGTCTTATTCTCCTCCGTCAGATCATTCTGAGCCGTTTTGAGTTCTCCATTTGCTGTCTACGCGTAGTTATAGGCACGAATACGAACACAACATAAATACTTTCAACATGTTTTCAACAAATATAAGAATACATATGAAGCCATAAACACAATTTGCAATCATTTATATATCTTCATGATATAGCTGCTTATACAGAAACTTTAATAATGCATAGCCTTACTCTTTTATCTTACCACATTCATTTTCATAAATGATGGTATAGCTAATCGGTTATTCTTTTAGTGCATAACGTCACCTCCAATCGTTCCAACTAATTGTGATTAAGGAAATATATAATAATAACGTTTGGAAACTTATCCGTTACAATTAATTCTTTGGCAAGTATGTGCTATATACTATTAACAAAAATATAATGCATGGGTTTGTTTCATGGATCTTGAAATACAATAAATATTGAGAGATCCTGTGTCATTATTATTGTGATTAATTTAAATTGACTTTTTGCATTCTTCAAATAAGTAATTAGAGAATAAATACCGTTAGTGTCTTATTCTCCTCCGTCAGATCATTCTGAGCCGTTTTGAGTTCTCCATTTGCTGTCTACGCGTAGTTATAGGCACGAATATGAACACAACATAAATACTATCAACATGTTTTCAACAAATATAAGAATACATATGAAGCCATAAATACAATTTGCAATAATTTATGTATCTTCATGATATTGCTGCTTATAAATAAACTTTAATAATGCATAGCCTTACTCTTTTATCTTACCACATTCATTTTCATAAATGATGGTATAGCTAATCGGTTATTCTTTTAGTGCATAACGTCACCTCCAATCGTTCCAACTAATTGTGATTAAGGAAATATATAATAATAACGTTTGGAAACTTATCCGTTACAATTAAATCTTTGGCAAGTATGTGCTATATACTATTAACAAAAATATAATGCATAGGTTTGTTTCATGGATCTTGAAATACAAGAAATATGGAGATCCTGTGTCATTTGTATTATTGTGATTAATTTAAATTGACCTTTTTGCATTCTTCAAATAAGTTATTAGAGAATAAATACCGTTAGTGTCTTAATCTTCTCCGTCAGATCATTCTGAGCCGTTTTGAGTTCTCCATTTGCTGTCTACGCGTAGTTATAGGCACGAATATGAACACAACATAAATACTTTCAACATGTTTTCAACAAATATAAGAATACATATGAAGCCATAAACACAATTTGCAATAATTTATGTATCTTCATGATATAGCTGCTTATAAGTAAACTTTAATAATGCATAGCCTTACTCTTTTATCTTACCACATTCAATTTCATAAATGATGGTATAGCTAATCGGTTATTCTTTTAATGCATAACGTCACCTCCAATCGTTCCAACTAATTGTGATTAAGGAAATATATAATAAAAACGTTTGGAAACTTATCCAAAATCATTAAATCTTTGGCAAGTATGTGTTATATACTATTAACAAAAATATCATGCACGGGTTTGTTTCATGGATCTTGAAATACAAGAAATATGTTATTATTAAGTTATTAGAGAATAAATACCGTTAGTGTCGTATTCTTCGCCGTCAGATCATCCCTAACCTTGTTGAGTTCTCCTTTTGCTTCCTACTCGTAGTTATAGGAACGAATATAAACAAAAAATTAATACTTTATAAATGTATTCTAAAAAAGGGAGAATACATTTAAAGCCATAGACACAATTTGCAATAATTTATATATCTTCATGATAGAGCTGCTTATACAGAAAATTTAGTAATGTATTGCCTTACTCTTTTAGATAACCACATTCATTTTCTTAAATTATGGTATAGCTAATCCAATATTCTTGATGTGAATAACGTCACCTCTCATCATTCCAACTAATTGTGAATAAGGAAATATCTAGAAAGATTGTTTGGAAACTTATCCGAAACAATTAAACCTATGGCGTGTGGGCGTTATATACTATTAACAAAAATATAACCAATGTACACATGCATGGGTTTGTTTTATGGTTTTTGAAATACAAGAAATGGGGAGATCCTGTGTCATTTGTATTCTCGAGATTAATTTAAGTTGACTCCTTGCATTCTTCAAATAGGTTATTAAAGAATAAATACCGTTAGTGTCTTATTCTTCTCCGTCAGATCATTCTGAGCCTTTTCGAGTGCTACATTTGCTTCCTACACGTATTTATAGGAACGAATATAAACAAAACATAAATACTTTATACATGTATTCAACAAATATTAGAACACATTTGAAGCCATAAACACAATTTGCAATAATTTATATATCTTCATGGTATAGCTGCTTATACATAAACTTTAATAATGCATAGCCTTACTCTTTTATCTTACCACATTCATTTTCATAAATGATGGTATAGCTAATCGGTTATTCTTATAATAAATAAATTGACACCCAATCTTTCAGACTTAATATAATTAAGAAATGTTTTAAAAAGAATGATTAAATCTTACAACAGTTTAGTGGGATTTACCTCTTAAATCAGTAATAATTATAAAAATATTCATTGCCATTTTACAGATGTTTTATGTAAGTATCTATCATCAAGAATGGAATTCAAAGTTTATTCAACCAAAACAAAATAGTTCAGTTAATTATTTTGTCCTATGAATTTATCACAGCTTTGTCACACTTACTTGTAATTCGTCTTGAAGCTTTTTAAGTTCTCCGCCTTTTTTCTATTTAGAAGCCAATAATACAATATTATTTCCTTCTCAATGAGATTTATTACAAAGGCATTTAGTATAATAAAAAACACATTAACCTTTCAATCGTCAAATGAAAAATAAGTGAACTCTTCATGCACTGCCTTTCAATTTCTTTTTAATATATTTACCAATGGATATTTAATTGTAATCATTATTATTGCATTCTTTAAACAACCGTTTCTCTGATAACGTAGTGTCACGTTTAACTTGAGCAATTGCAGTATCCAATCCATTCCTTAAACTTTATATGATATGTTCTGAGCGTCTATAACTATATTTCGATAAATTATTAAGTAAATCGTGAGTGTTTCAACAAGAAAGGACCACATGTATACTAGTACTAACTCGATCAACTTGATTTGCATAATTTATTTTGTTCGATATATTTACCTCTTGATTTTAATAATGAAAAGTGTAAGGTCGTTTTATTACTTCTTTTAAGTTCATTTAAGTTATATATAACAGATATTTCGTTACAAAATATTTACGTAAAGAAAATTCACAAGAAACAACTAAAAAAAACCTATTGAAATTATTCAAATCGCCTTTTCGTGTCCGTTCTGCAATCTTTTCATTATTTTTCTAATGTTTTGGACAAATTTCTTAATTGGTAATTTAACAAATAAATATTATGTTTGTTTTTCACTACAAGTTGGAATAACATTATATGAAATACTGTGTACCAAGCACAATATCAGTTTATAATTTTGCACTTCTCCTCCTTCATTTCACCTCCACAAAATGTAAAACTGAGAATATGTTTTAGCAAATAGGAATTAAAGAAGTTAGTGGTCCACGAGCATCTTGTCTTGTATGGATCATGCCTTAAAGTGACCATGACACGAACATTTCAACTTCCAAAAGTCGGTAACAAGTCAGTACGAAATCAAATCTAAATTTCCCGTGGAATGGCAGATTAAGAACCAAATGCGGCAACCGAAGTTCAAATTGATAGTAGTTCTTCACTAGGCAGTGAAATTGGGCTAGAATTAGAGTGCCCTTTCTTATATTCGGAGCAGAGAGAGAAGGCGATGATCATGCCCATATTGAACCGAACAACATTGCATTGAGGGAGGACCTGAGGTGTTATTGTTAGTCATAGAACCGTATCAGTTTGAGTCTGTGAAACGAGCCGAAATTGAAGCTGCACAACATATCGAAGAAGAATACCGTTCGGAACTATTGTAAGGAACATACAACGTGGTAAGAATTATGTAACGAAGAAAAATATTTTAAAAAGCCAGTCCATTCTAAGATGTGTCGCTGGAATTCGCGGAACTGCCTAAACCGTATTGTGCGTTGTGTTACGATGACTGACAACCATAGGATTCTTACAACCCATATGTACAATGTGTTGGCTATGTATTGTACTACCCCAGTGCTGCTAATTAGAGTACATCATACATGTACAGTATGATGCGTTGTACTGCTACTTATAGGGTTGGTTGAATACTGAAAGTTTGGCTCTGGGATGTAAACTGTATTATGCAGCCATGTTAGGTAGGCATATGTGTCTTGTTGTACTCTTTATTAGGCTATTACTTAGGCCTGGAGTTATAACTAAAGAAGAATTAATTAGAATGGAAAGTATAAATTAACAACAAATGTAACCATAATTGTACATTGTATCACTGCTTTGTTATTGTGGACATCATGGCCCATATTAATACATTTGAAATTTCGTAAACAACAATTCAGGCAGTACAGATACATAGCCTACCGTCAACGGGTTCAATTGTGCTGGGAGTTCCTAGCAAGACACGTCAGTATTGTGCTACCATTATGTGCAGTCCAAAGGATCAGAAATAAGTTTCCAGCCATGGTCAGTACACTGGGTTCAAGTTGCCAGGAGAAAACTCATTGCATAGGAAACCTTGGTTGAGAAATCCCTCCAGAAGCACCTTATCTATTCTACGATCGTGTTGAATTATCAATGCGTCAGGGTTCCCTCAGTGTTGATATATTGAAATTCAAGACTTTTAATTAAGGATGAAATGGTCATTTCCAAGACCCAACATCAACAATGAAAAGGAAAAGCCAGGTTTTGAAGCATTAGGACACATGTATTGGCATGACCGTGATGTCATGTAATATGTGCATAGGTGAACGGGATTGACCATTTTAGGAGCATTTACCTCCAAGACATGTTTGCTTCGTACCTGTAATCAGGAAGCCAAAATATCCATTTCTCCAATGATATTTGACAGAAAGTTATAATAAAGACCAATGTAGGCAGCAGAACTCTTGAATGTTTAGACTTTGTTTAGACTTTTATTTTTATGTCATATAATACAATGATTGTTGTTAATGTTGGTTTAGTCACAGGCCTGTTCAGATTGTCCAGAATGACTGTCTAGAACTGATATTGAATAAACTTTGTTCAATGATTTAAGATTTGAACTACGTTGTGTGAATTTTTGTCTTTGTGACTGTTTAAAATAAATCTCTGTGAGATATAAACACCCTTTGGAATATAATCTTTTTAACTACTTCTTTTGACCCATCCGTATCACCCCACTGCCTCCCAAACACAAAATGGTTTCCTAGAAGACGAATAAGAAATATTATTGTCATAACAAACTGACCCAGCATGTTCCAGAAATAAACTGGGGCACTGAGATTTTTCACAAGTCGATGCAACCCATCCCTTTTGAAGCTTACATCATAGCTTATTACTACACAATGGGGCAATGAAGTGGGGAGGGGGGGAGTTAATTTAGATGATACAGGCTACAGCAAAAACTCTTCGTCTATTGCGACTTCAGTGTAGTTACGCTAATACTAGTACTTCTAGTACTAGTGCTCGGCCGGGCTTCCTCCAAAGGATCGCCACTTGTCCCACTGGAGGTTTCCTGTTCCCGATCTGCAGGTCTTCGGAGTTTTTAATGTGGATTACTTGACAGAAGAACGACTTGTTTATGTCGACCCGTTAAAGCTCATTAGTTATATTTCAGTAGAAATGAGGGATCGTAATCTGCTTCCGTTAAGTGTTCGCTACATACGGAGCTGTTTACAGGCTGAAGTGAAATTGAAGTGAAATCGGCGTGGGTGTTCTGCACTAACATGGTGATAATCGCCGTTTTTTTCGTCCTTGGGGCATCGATGAAGGCTAATTGCGTGGGTTATGACATTTCTGCAGCCCCTAACAATACAACGGACCGGCATTTTTCTCGGATACTTGACATCATGTTGTAAAAACAACTTGGATTTCTAACGATATAGCGTAATACAGTGGTTGTTCTCTCAGTGTAAATGTGCCAGTATGTGTGACGGTATGATCGTCGCCGTCCGACACATGTCTGTGCTTGGCACTTGTGTTCCTTATATGACGTCATGGTTGTTTTGTTTTGAAGTCACATTTTTCAGAGTTCAGTTTTCGGATGCAAATATTAAAACAATAATTTCTAATTAGTCCTTGAGGTTTTGAAGGTGATGAGAATAGTTTTGAACATAGATTTTCTCATAGATTCAAAGGAAGTTACTCTCGATTAGTTGGATTTTCATGTCATGACCTCATTAAATCGAATATAACTGCTCGAGATTTTCATTAGCGCGGGGAGATTTTAAATTCGATTGTTTACTTTAAACATTGATAAATATTGGAAGAAAGCTGTAAAATCTTGGTCGCTTCGTCTAACCTTTCGTTCGTTCACTGATGTTTCACTTCAATCGCCATGCTGTGATAACATATTATCATGGATGTTACCTCTAATTCATTCATTAATCTTATTTGATATTTTTTTGCTGGAGAAACATACTTAGACGCATTTATGTGTAAATATAGACATTGTAATTGCTTCTGGTACTCTTTTATTTCAGTTGTTGGCTGTATTGTTATTAATTTCGACTTTCGACGTCCATCAGTGAAGAAATTAAGTAATGTTCCATCGTTTTCTGTATGCACTTCCTGTAACCTCCTAATGTAACATTGTAATAACCATTCTTTCCCTGATTGATTTGATTTAAATTTAACAATTAAAAGTCATAATTGTATGAATATAATTGACGATATTGAGATTTTAATTTTCCTTCTAAAATTGTTTTTTTGAAGTTTCGTTCATAAGTTAATGAAGCCACTAATTATTATTTATTACTGTACACGGTTGAAATTTGTTTTCTACCTAAAAACTTTTAGTTCTGTTTTAATCGGTAAGGACTGATTATATCTGTTGTTAATATTTCTTTACCCATCATTGCATAAATGTTAACAAAAATGTTTCCTTCGTTCCATTTTTTCTCAGATCAGACACCAATGCTAAACGTTGATGATATTGTACTATTTTTTTTCGATTATTTCTTTCGCAAGGTTTTTTTGATGTTCAATTAATCCGTTGTGAACCACGTAGGTCAGAACCTACCCAATTTGAGTAAACTTGTTCAATTAAATCATCATTTGAATCATGTCTCCTGTATTTATCACTTATCAAAGCACAGAAAATATATAGATCTTTCATTTCATTAATTTTATCGGCGGGTGCTCATCATATATATTTATATATATCCTACAGTTACAGATTTGCTAGTTCTACATATGGGAACATGCCATATACAGATTACACATATTAAATTATCCGATTACTAAGGCTTGCCAACATAGTTCAATGAAAAACAATGGCATAGTATGAATTATGGCATTGGTCAAAATGAACAAAATATTGAAATATTGAATCTTAGAATAAGAGATATAATATAGTGTTGTTACAAATTCGAAACCATCTCTTTTGAAAAAAAATCACCTAGGTTCGAGCTTTGACACGAAATACCAAATAACTTGATCCACTATCGACACCAATTGCATAACAACCAACTTGAACCCATTTGATCATGACGTTATCATGTCAAGTGAGGTCACACGAAATGATTCGAAAGGAAATGAACATGGTATATCTCATGATATTGGTTACAAGTTAAAAGCGATCCACTGTTTAATGTGCTTCTGAAAAGAACAAATGCTACAAAATTCATGACTTAAAACCCTCAAATAATGTAAACGTTTATGTTAACTTATCGACAAACCTTAAGTAGCTCTTCCTGTTCACCTTTCGTGGTGTTGAATCTACATAATGGAAAAAATAATTTTAACTTATCCATCTCAGTCAGGAAAGCAGCTGTTTTGGTTTATCCATTATTATAAGGATATCGTTGCTGAACCAAATAAAGATTGATGGTAATAATTCTAACCGTTCACACAATGACATTACTGCCCAAACTGCGTTGCTGTAAACCAGTGAAAGCTTAATATCTATATTTGATCCTTTATATTGGTACTTGTATGAATGAAATAACTACGCTTCTAATTTCTTAAACTTAAAAAAAGCATATAATTAAACTAATGCATTATATCGAATAATACTATCGTTGTTTGCCACTTGAACAACTTGAATATTATGTTGAATCGTCGTTATTTAGAACTATAATTCTGTAGCAAATAAACTTGCAAGAAAAGAAGTCTTACCCTTTTTTCTTTTTTTCATATTTTTTCCTTCTTGCTAAAAGTAAAGAAATAATATACAAATTAATTAGTAAAAATGACATTCGTGAAAGGTATTGGTAAGTTTTGGTAGTTTACTTTACATACCGTATATATATTTCAGTAGGAAAACAATGATCACGATTGCAACTATAAGCAGAACGAGCGGGATGATCCACCTGGCTGATGATTTATCTGTGAAAAAAATGAAAATCTTTCTTTTTTTCGATCGACCCATTTGCATATAGAATCATAATTAGACAACATATGATATACACGTATACATAAACTTGTAAAAATATAAACAAGTAAATAAAGTCAGTTGTTTGGCTGCATGAATCGGTGCATGGCCGGATAAACAGTTGGGCAGACAGACATATGACTGGATGGATCTAGGGAGGAGATTAATGGATGTGCGGATGGCTAGATACGCCCTTAGTTTACCTGCATCTGTTTGTTCTTTAGCTGTATCTGTTTTGTCCAGTCTGACATGGGCAAGTCTTGCACATGCTTGTCCATCTTCACTAGCAACAGCTTCACATGTAAGAGGTAATCCAAACTCATTCGGCACCGTAATTGTTTCTGATATTGTACTGGATTCTTCATTCAAGGGATGCTCACTAGAAACAGAATTAATCTCTTTCGAACCATTAAACCATTTCAGAGATAACGATGATGGGCCACCTTTTGCCGTACAAGTTAATTTCGTTTTCTTAGAGGCTTCCACTTGAAGAGTGCAACTTTCACTTGGTTCACACTGTTCGATTCCGAATGTGAAATCTGAAAAACAGTATATGTAAGAACATAACAAATGCAAAAGAAAATCAATGATTGAAGGTTTGTTGCAATTTTCGAAAATACCAAAAACTGAAGGTGTCACACAACACTTACGTAACAACCAGTTAGAGCCCATAATAATCGAAGATAGTCTGTAAAAATTTACACTACCAATCACATTGCTTTGTGAGCATTCTCAGTGCAACCAGCAGTCAGTTCATACAAACCCATAACCCACAGGGTAACAATAAGGGATGATTTATTTACAGGATTATTATGATATGATGTTCATTGTGTACATTGTGTACATATATTTCCAAGCATGTTTTCAAGATTTACTTAAAAGTTGCAGTACTGTGATACACAGTACACATGATTTACACCATTACTTACCATTCACCGTTACCTCAATTGACACAGCCCCGCGACAGTTGGTATTTTCCGATACAATTCTGCAATGATATCTTCCCCCTTCTGCTAGAGTAACATTGTTAATGACGAGACTACCATCCTCATTCACTGAATATTTCTCCGAATCAGAGCTAGGGATGCCAAGCACTCTTGATGCTAGGCTCTGGCTAGTTGCAAAATCTTCTCCTTTACTCCAGAAGTAAGCCGTCTCATCGCCTTTTGGTACACACGGCACCACTGCTGTTTCACCTTTCTCGACGGAGAATACTGGCCAGTTTGCTAGAGCTGGTTGAACTAGATTAGATGCATGTACAAGTGTAATTTGGTTTTTGAATACAGATTTCAGAAGTTTTATTTTCCCTGCTTAATCTGAATGATGCGACATTTTCTTTGTAATCAGTGTTTTCATGGATACAAACACAATTAATTCTTGAACTCAAATCCAAGTAATATGCAAACACATTGTTATATTGCTGAAAACACTACTGTGCAGAGGAACTGTGTTTAATATTGTTGATCATTAACTATAGAAATATTGAAGTTAGCAGAGCGTTTTTGAAGAATTCAGAAGTTGAGGGTGTTGGGCGGGGGAGGGGTTTAGGGGTGCATTCAAAACAAGGGACATTCACCAGCGTGATTATATTACACACTATCACCGGCGGATCAACGATTTTATGAAGAAAGATGGGTGATCATTATATTATTGCAGTAAACTCCTCTTTAAGGAGGGAATCTGGGAAAGTTCTTCTTATGAAATGATGCTGTCTGGGGCACTTTTAAACAATAACTTGTTTTTTAACAATAACAATAACAAATAATAGTTCTATAGTGAAGTATTATGCAATATATTGCTAAAAACATGATGTTATTTCTTCTGTTGGAATAAGGGGGAGGGGAGGCAGACGCAATTCAAGGATCAGGTCGAAGGTTTTGATTTGAACAGTTTACATTCCGATTAACAAATCGCATATCTTAAAAACTGAGGGAAGATGGTCGAACTTGACAAATTAGATTAAAAGGAGTTGACATGTTCAACTTCCAAGTTTGGCCATCGTAGCATCTACAAATGTGGCTAAAGTTCTTCTCGGTAATACCCTAAACTCTATGGGTGTTATTAAACTACATGTAAATTTGTATAGCTTTCTACTTCAATGCTCTATCAGTTTGTATCTTTAAGGGAAGAAGGCGGTTCTCGGGTTGATTGTGGGTTGATCGTGGGTAGGGCTGGGGTAGCTCGGGTTGATCGGGGGTAGGGTTTGTGGTGGTAGGTGGGGTATTGTTGTCGGGATTCGTATTATTTCATTCTTTTTTTTTTGCTTTGTTTACTTACCCTTTAATTCCTATTCATTGTTTTTTCTATGTATTTCTGACTTTTTCATATTTTTTTTACAATTCTTCGACAAGGCCCTCTTTTTATTTGGTGGGGGGGGGGGGGGGGGTTNTCCCTCATTGCTGTTCATATTTTTTGCTCAGTGTTCTATTTGATTTTGTAGTAAAACAAATATACGAAACGAGTTTGTAACTCATTGAAACGAGCCTAAATTGTCATCAAAATATGAAGTTAGCAGTTTACCAAGCACAACGTCTCATTAATTTTCTTTTCACATAAAGATTAGGCTGGTTTATTCGTCTGATGTGCTTAATGTAATATCACATTCTTGTAATGCGAGAATCTCTGAATTGACGTAAGTCCATTCAAATGTACAGTTTTTCTTCACACTCCCTTTTCCTTCCTATAGAAGCCGATACGTTATTGTATTGTCTAGGGTCATGAGTCCTTATTGCATTGTGTAGGGTCTAGAGTCCAATGTGATGTTCATAAGATTTAACACAAAACATTTGGTAAAAAATATAACAAGAACAAATGTTAAAATTGTTCTGGAAATATATCAGAATTATCCAGTTTTGTAGAAATTAGTAAGTAAATCTTGAGGGAGTTTCTTTTTTTGGGGGGGCGGGGGGGGGATGCAAACATCTCCACTGGGAGCACACCTCTTTTAGTATGCACACCTCTTTTAGTATGTCAATAAAGCTCCTGGTACATCCATCTTAATCTAAACTGAATATACTGCATAGAGTAGTGTATCTACGATTTTGCTGGCTATATTTCTTTTAGAATTTGTTTAAAAACTACTGAAATCAAGTTAATGCATTTGTTGGGACTGCATATATCATCCGTTCTTACTGTAATCTTCATAACACATGCTACCGATTTATCATCACGGTCTAGTCTTTACTGTTGTACAAAACGTTAAGATTTACGGTAGTTACTGCAGTCTCAGTGTGAATCGGTTTAATCAGTCGATTAATATCCGTGATATTATCCAATATACGTATAGGCCAAGGTAATCATTATCGAACTAAAAAAATAGATAATGAAACTAAATGAAATAAATGCTATGCATTTAACCCTATTGAGCGACATTCAAGACAATTGCACATTCAAATGATGTTATCTTTGAAGAAATCAACAGCTTACCACACAGACTTGAAAGGCAGCTGACCAAAATGAAAGAAATGCCAAAGAGGTTCATCGTGTTGGCGTGCTGCAACGGAAAAACATATGATATGTTAAATGCCATATAAATATAACAGTGGTGTAAACACAAGCAAGCCTACAGCCTCGTTCGCTTAATGTGGTGTAAACACAAGCAAGCCTACAGCCTCGTTCGCTTAATGTGGTGTAGACACTAGCAAGCCTACAGCCTCGTTCGCTTAATGTGGTATAGACTCTAGCAAGCATACAGCTCCGTTCGCTTAATGTGGTGTAAACACAAGCAAGCCTACAGCCTCGTTCACTTAATGTGGTGTAAGCACATCCCAAACCTACAGCTTCGTTCGCTTAATAATCATTGTATTAATCCTTGTTTGAGGTCTGCATAGATTGAGTATCTACTGCCTTGAGAGTTGGATGCGCGTATAGTCTGAGTTAGAAATCTGAGTAGAGAATGTAAGATATCGTGAAGAATTGGGTGATATAATTACCAATGTATGTATGCATCATTGAAATATGATAACCGCATGTGTTGATGAGCGATTTCGCATCTTCCTTTGCGGGGAAAGTCCAGTTTACTTATGATAAATCGTCTGCATTATTCAACTGTATAATACAGTACAAATCGAAGAACGTATGTACACTTACCCCGAACTAATTAAACATTCTTACTTTAACATTTAACAACAAATGAACTACGCTTTCTCGATGTGAAACAAAATCTTTCGGTTGTAGATTTTACAAACAAACACGTGTATTGTTGTAAATGAAGAAAGTGTTATAACCTGTTTTCATTTATAATTTGAATATAATTTTTTATCAATTAGTTACAAGTGTTCGGGTAATTACCAAACAACTTTGATACTATATGAAGCCATAAGCTATTGACGTTCAATATGAAATAGTTATCGCACCTGCAATGTTTATGGGCAGAAGCAACATCACGAACATATATTCCTTTCATTGGCTAAAGTTTACATATATATAGAAATGGTCCGTTCTTGCTAGTATTAACTGACAATGTAAATTAGTTGGTTAACTATAAAACAAAGCAAAATATTGTCATTTGCAAACTACTTTAGCGGTACGTTTGTAATTTTTTATGGACGTTCTAAGATCAACGTTTGGTTTGGTCATCTAACATTAAGTCCTAACATCACGTTGTCTCAAACAGTATCAACAAGTTCTTACTCCACCTATCCCACTAATGTTCAGCCATAGTTCATCAAGCGCACACTGGGAAAGTATGCCTTTGTCACCTGTTATAAAGTTATTATTTAAGTAATCACTTGTAGTACATAATGTCATCGTTAATGTAAATGGCCAACGTGGAAAGTCACCTTGTGTGGAAACTAAGAATTGTGTAACTAAGAAAATGTGATCTTTTCTTTCAAAGTGTCGAATTATACTTGCATAATAACCAGGCATGCCTTGTCAATGTATTTCTTCATTGTATTAAATTCATACAATACTCCATTGTAAGCCCATCATAGTCACAACGAACATTTTACTATATGATGCTCTTCTGTTTTCCTTTGATTATATATTATATATTTTTCTTTTTATCTTTACTGCTTTTATTGTTCAATCACCTATGTATCATGGTCGGAAGTGAACTGACGTAAACCAACAAATTTCTGTTTATGTGTCATTGCATGACATTATATATCGTTTCAATAGGGTAATTATTAAATTAAAACAAAAACAGTTATTTCTTAAAGAATAAAAAAATCAAATAATGAGGCTACTATGTGTAACCTGTATCTGTATTGTATAGAGACAAGTTGCTCAAATTATTAGTTTTCAACTTGTCTCAATTATTTTGACTTCCGGTAATGTTTAATTTATCACAATAAGAATTAATTTCGTTCGATAACGAATTCAAGAAACTTGAGTAACAAATAAAAACGGAAAAAAAGTTATTTTGTCAATTGTTTTGGTTAATCCGATTATTATTTTCATTTATTTTATCTTCAATATATTATAAGAACATTCGTTTTGACTGGAAATATGCTAGACGATTAAATAATGGTCAGTCATGTCACTACAAATTAGATTCAATGCGGATACAAATTTCCTCAAGATCTTTGATCCAGAAATTGTTTATTTTTTTTAAAATCATGTTTTGCACCATTAGCTTAAAAGCTGATCAAAGATGGGTGAAACGAGAGAATTCCCCACTCCCTCCTTTCCCTTTAAATTGTGATGTGTATGAATCTCCATACTACCAACTCCTCGGCCTTAATAACCAATCGTAGTACCACTTAGGTTGTACACTCCTCTACCCCCCCCCCCCTCCCACCCCATACCTTTGTAGGTAATGACACCGTGATTTCCTTTATCTCTGCCCCCTCCTCCAGCCCCATCCCACCCCAATTAATGACCACACCTAATTAGCCATTTCTCATTATCTCTGAATGTTTTATTTTATCATTTAAGCCAACATTTTCTTATACTAAGTGACCACCCCCCCCCCCTTCTACCCAGGCAACCCTCAACCCATGTTAATGAAGGACACGTTCATACTTTCAACTTAGAATCCCTATCGATTATTTCAACTATTACGACTTCACACGGATGTTAAAGTTCTTTTGTTTGTTTTTAATCTTTGTTACTCTGAAAATTTCAAAAGGGAACTGAAACCCATTTCTATACCCAACCTGTCACGCTCCGTTTAAGTAACTTAAAGCCCAACCTGCTAACCGTTAACCTTTTTTGTTCGCTCATCAAATGATGAAAAGAACTAGCTCGGCTATATATCCAGGTTTGAGTAAACAGCAAAAATCTGGACAAAAGAAAAAATGTGTGACGAAGGAAAGAAAAGAATCGTTCCACGTTTAAGGCTAATATATACGTATGTAACAGGTATGGAAACACTATACAGGTATGATTGCTTGCCATACCATTATTAGGGTGTGCAAATATAGGGGTGAAGCTGTGTGTTAGAATAAGTCACCTGTAGTTTTCAATTTCTGCTTCATATAGTTTGACAACCGCAAAGTTTTTATACACCATATCTATGTTAGGTCTTGATGGCATTTTATTATTCACCGTTTGAAGGTGTGAATACCATATCAACAGCTCCTCATACACACCACAACTCTAGTTCCCACTGCCCCACCCACCCCCCCCCCCCATATAAAACTCAAGTTCAAAAAGTTTACAAGCTAATAGTAATAACAGGTTAGTTAGTGGCCTATTTTATTGACTATTATTCGACACTTTGATGAGATAACTAACAAATTAGATCACTCACCCAAGTTTCCAACCCGTTCCCTCATCCCTCTCCCCAACTTGAAAAATATGTCACATCGAGAGCTCATTTTCATTACTTTACAAAACCACATTCAACCCCACTATTTACACAAATCATCACCTCCCAGCCCAGATCCTCATTATTACTTAAGTAATCACTTGTAGTACATAATGTCATCGTTAATGTAAATGGCCAACGAGAAAGTCACCTTCGGATAATGACACTACATACCTTGTTTTGCTTAAACATGTGGACACTAAAAAGTGTGTAACTAAGAAAATGTTTAACTCTTAAACAGGAAAGACAAACACTTTTTCAGTCGATAAATGTTCCTAGTCACATGAACCACTCACTTAGATGGGTTTACAGTATTTCGAAGTTTACAAATGTAAACAATTAATAATATTCTTTTCTTAGACCTTTTACAAATACCTTAGCGAAAGTAGGATCTGTTTTTCTAAGAATATAGGTTTTATCTAAATAATGAAACGAAGAGTCGGGTTTAAAATTCTGTATTTGGTAACAATGCTTTGAGTACAGCGAAATTATACCCACCTCCATAGACTAAGCTATTCCAAAAGTATATTCTCGTGAAACTCCACTAAGTAGTTGAACAATTATTTGTTGAACCATAAAAGACTGATTTGGCGCCAAATTATAACTGTCATTAAAATATAAAAGGCATAGACTACATCACAATAAACGAAATATCACACAAGGTATAATGATGTATAATCCAGATACAAGGAACAACGGTTCCTAATGCAGCACTAAATAAACAGCCAGCCTGAATCTAAACTAAATACCTACTAGATGCCACATCCTTTTTCACTTATGTTGGCATTATAAAAATTATATTAGTACTATGTTTTTGTTCCATATGCTATGGCCTGGCCTAGCCAGTTTGTAATCTAGACTTAAATCAGTCCTAATATCCGTGGGTGCTATGAGCCGTTATTTACAAACGGTAGATATTTTTTTATATCATAATTTGACAGTCATTAACAGCGGGCACATAAGTGTTCTTTTGACAAGAAATTATGATAAGATATTTGCAGAAATACCTTCTAGATAATTTCGCTATGAAAACTAAAAATTATTCAAGTAAACGAGGGAATGTTAAGGGAAAGATTACGTTACATTGGGGTATATCGGTTTCAATCTGGCTCGTTATGGGTAGAACACAGTCATTAGACCATAGTCCCTTAAACTGTGTGCATTGTCCATTTCTCCTTACAAATGAAAACTCACTTTCGCTGCATCTTGGTTCTAACATGTTTCGTAGAACTCAGAGATCATCCTTTGTAACTGGTAGGCTTGGTTAACAGCCCGCAGTTTGTGTAATCGTTAAAGCATTCCAGTATAAAATAATTCACCGAGTCTGCACGTGTACGCAACTAACGCATAAAGTGACTATACGATACAAATACACATGGTTTATTTTAAGGCTAACGTTAGACTAATTTTGGAACGACAGTGCATATTCTCAAGCATATTGTCCTAATTATTATATAGATAATTACCGTCCGATCGTATATAAGCAAGTATAGA
>JAIPMN010013474.1:0-20289 GCA_020650975.1 Apostichopus californicus | reverse complement strand
CCCCCCCTCCCCCTCCCCTCCCCTCCCCTTCTACCTACTGATTCTTTGTCTCTGAAATCGGTTTGTATTTCTCGGAGCAAACTTGAGACTGAATCCATACATGCATGAAGACTATGTTAGTTTTCTACGATACGAAGGAGAAAGTTTTGCATGATAATTACTATCATTTTTAACGCTTGCTGTCGTGATCTCGGCCTATACTGTTGTTGTTGTTGGTGGGTTTTTGTTACCTCGTTTCCTTCCATAAACCGATTGTCCCTGTGATAATGCACCTGCATATCTGTTGACTTAAGCCCATAGGCTAAGCGTCATCAATTTGACAGCTTTGTATATATTGAGCTCCTTCTTGAAACCACTTTCACTTTTCAAAATTGACAGTCTATGAACTAAATAAAATGGAAAATAAAAGAAAAGTTAACTGATAACCCAGACATTTTCAGAGTCTTGCGGGAAAAAGGGTTTTCAGTGTATAAAACACCGATATAAAGTGTCCAAGTATCAGCAATGGCGGCATACAACTGTGATGTAAAAGAAACCCAAGTACAAAACAAAACAGTTTTATTTTTGCTTCAGATTTTGAAGTAAACTTTCCGTGCATTTGACGCATGAAAGTAGAAATGCACTCATTTTTATTGTTTGAGCTTCCAATCCATGTACTGCAAAATGGAACCGTACCCAACCCAAACTTTATCTGTTATCTGTTTGTCGGGAGCCGTTTCGGGGGCTCCCGTTTTTGTGAATAAATTATTCCATGAAGCCTCCACCAAATTAAAAAAGAGAAGTCGTAGTACGAAACCAGCAATAGTTGCAAGACCTACCAATGCGATTAATATCCGCCCTTCGCCACATTGTACTGGTTCCCGAATGTATACACATATATATATATATATGTACACGCTATCATCCTAGCGCTCCCGTTTGTAACATAAGTCATAGTACCAAACCAGCAATAGTTGCATTGGTACACAAACTGCCGAAAAACGGGAGCCAGTACAATGTTGCGAAGACTCCCGACCCCCCCCCACCGACCCCCTCTCAAAGAGGTGCGAAAACCGCCTAGGCCTACTATATAGTATATACACACTCTTATAGATAATACAAATGAAATAACTATTTCTGAAAAACATTGCCAGATCACGTGTTGCACAACATATACGCAAAAGAAACTTCTTCTAAGGGAAGCATTTTAACCCCGCCAGCTTAACCCCGTCAGCTTACCCTCCCCCTTCCCGTTCCACCCACCGTTTGGAAACATTCCGCGCCATATTATAGTGTCTGAGGTACGCAGGATCACTCGGGGATTTCCCTTGTAAAACCAATTCCCAAAATCCACATTTCAGAATGTTGTATACTAATTGAATTTCCGGTATATTGTGAAAGTTCATGAGTTCCTTTGTATAAAGGCCTAGGAAAGAACATCCCATACCAATATCATATATGATGTGCGAAAGTTGACTTTGTCCAACTTTGACAAAGGTTAACATTAATGTCATCATGGAAATCGAGCTGAAAATGTTTTTCAATTTTCTTTATCATTTTCTTAAACCATTTATCCATGAGTTGAAAAGAATGTTTCTACCCCCGAAAAAGCCAAATTCATTTTGACGAAAAATGTCCAACAATTGGTAATAAAAGCAGACAAGCGCCAAGAAGATTACCAAAAGGAAAGACAGGTTTTTGAAATATCATCTACCATCTTAACATTACAGACCACCCACTGAGGTCCATGGCACGAAGTAAGGGTTTTGTGAAAAAAGGGGTATACCTTCTATCAACTCGTATAGGCCTATGTCAAGTTAGCCTGGGACAAGATTTGTAGATGAGGGTTTCAAACTATATAAGAGTGTGAAACAAGCTATCTATTTATCTATTTATTTATATTTATAAATTTTTATTTTTATTTATTGTAATTGAAGTTACTCTAATTAATAGGTACGTGCAGGTTGATATTAATTGCTAAGTAATGACAAAATTGCAGCCGTATATTCAGCTACTGTCCTTATTCCCTGTAGAGTTTACATGCGTCATTGATATAGTTGCATCATGTGAGGCTTCCATCGCCCACTAGTCAATCAAATTACTTTTATAGTGTCAGGCTATATTTCAGGTGGTAGACTAAGCGACGCTTACCGTTGAAGACAAAAATACTTTGCACTGCACACCAGTTGCAAATACCCGGGAACTCAGTATAAGGTTTAGTTTTTCGGTTTATAACCAGGGAATCATTCCCTGTTGTTTAATATACACGATACAAGCTATAACATAAAGTTGCCATTTTCAGTCACTTGCAGATAGACCCATAGATAGTGAGCCTGAGAATCTGTCATTTTATCTGGACAAAATTCATGTTTTTCAGAGATAAAAGCAGCTTTACTCATTTTATTTGACATCTTCAGTGTTTATTTTTGTCTTTTGAATATATATATATCAGCTCATTTAAAGGGACACAGCTCCAACCATCATATTTAACTTATATGACAGAGATCTTGGTGAAGGCTCAGACAAACAGCGAAGAAAAATATTGCACAATTTGGGAGATATCGTATAGTTTAAAAGCTGTGTCCGGGGGCTGTCATTTTGTAAATCTGTGACGTCATAGTGCCACAAGGATCTTAAAACTATTACATTTACTTTCTCTTTTTTTTAAAGAAAGAATGCTAACATGGTTGACAACTTGACATTGAAATCAATGCCATTAATAATGTTATGTAAACAGCCTCCATATTTTATATCATATTTGGACTTGATCAAGTCTTCAGCCTTGTATATATGGTGTGAAGGAACAGTGCATCTGTGATATCTCCTGGATGAAATAAGATTTTTCTTAGCTATGTATAGCTAATGTATAGCTATGTATAATGTAGTATAATGCTTTGTATAATGTATGTAAGCTATGTAATGTATGTCATGTATGTAAGCTATGTATAATTTATGTAAGCTATGTATGTATGTAAGCTATGTATAATTTATAGCTATGTACAGCTGATGTAGCCTCTATTGTTTCTATCCCATTGACCAATGATGGTGGCAGGTTTGTGTCTCCCAGTAACGGCAGCGGGAACCCTGACTTTTTATGTCTACCAAGGGACTTTTATCTTCTTCGAGGTGATATAGGATACATAGTAACACTGCAGCAATAGGCAAATACGGGTAAACTATTTTCTCTGGTAAACAATTATGTATTGGATATAAATCTATTAGCTTACTTGGTTCGACCATGGAGGTAGAAAAAGGCTCAAATCGAATATGTAGCTTTGCCTAAATGAGTAAAGAAAGGGTCAGTAAACAGTTCGGTACAGGCGCGTAATACATGCTGTCAGACGAAATAATCTGTTCCGTTCGAATACAAGAAATGTGAGAAAAGATGATTAAAAAACTGATGGAAACTTATCACTGTTCCTCAAATCAATACTTTTTCTCCATCTTTATTCCGATGTGAATTGTAGAGATAGAGTTTCGTATAGGCTACTACTTGGACCCTTGAACTTCCATTTCTGCACAGTCATGTCGTTATTATCACGTCAAGCTGCTAGCAAATTCACGTGAGCGTCTGCATGCGTAAATTCCACATGTGTAAATTTGTATACTCTGCCGCATGACAAATCAGGAGTATCTTTCGATACATTCAGTTACGAAAGAACAAGGTACTGAGTGGTACTGCCAGTGGGTAGTTACGAGGAATTCTTCTGAAATCCGGTGAAACGATCGTGGTCTTTCCCGTGGTAGAACTGTTCCGTCTGACAGAGTGTATAAAATTGAGGTTTAGTGCCTGTCATCCTAGTTTGGTCGTGAGTGGTTGTTTTTCATTTGTTTTTGAAATGAAATAATATAGGCTACTGTAGCTCTCTTAATTAAAGTGCTACTGACACTGTTGTTGACTCAAATGTAGGCTGCGTACAAAAGGCTAGGCCTATAGCCTTGTTATCGCAAGAGAACGAACTTTCATGTTACACAAGTTTAACAATTTACACTTAGCCTAAACTGAACAGTTTAGAAATGACTAGATAAACAGTTAAAGCCTTAAAAATTAAACTTTTAGTTACACAAATAACAGTAGACAATTAAATATGCCCAAGAACTTCGTTTCTCAGGTGTGTGAATAACTTGAATGGTTTGGCTGACTTGGTTGTGAACTGTTGCTATTTAGTACTGGGCCATTAATGGCTACCAAAAGCTAGTGCTAGGCTTGTGACAGTGGACTTAAAAAATTTTCAGTCAAGTGGTATTTGTAGTTGTGGGCCTATCCTAGACATAATTAATGTCACCTGTTAGTGTTTGGCAGTTGCAATTTGCCTAAGTAAGTTAAAGGTTTGACATATTTTGTAAGCTTAAGTTAACTTAAAGTAAGGTTTAACTTTGCTTTTGTCCATTCTGATCCTTCTTTTTTATAGCAAACTAAACAAAACTAGGACAAACTAGGCTGCAGTTACTCTGCTGTATACTATATGCTTAATCTGCACCTGAAAGTGAGACCTGTGTTTATAGTTTACTCTGGTGCTTGGGGTCTGTGATTTTAACTGTAGAGTTAGGAATTCTATTTACCATTTGATGTAGAAAAGGCTAGTTGTATTGAATTGCATGTTATGCATGTCATTGTATATACTGTTAATTAATATTATGTCACTTGCACTGTTGTAGTTATGAACAGAATGAAGAAAATACAGGCAGTAGAGCATAGACCTGGGTACAGTACTTCTCATTGCTTTCAGATTTAGAATGGAACAGTAAGCCTTAAGACAATCGTTACAGGTTTGACTTTACCAAATTCAAGATTTTATTGCAAATGGCATGTCTTGTGTTTATGATTGCATGTAGCTACAATACAATACTAGAAAAGAACTTGTTGTTATGAAGGCAGGTGAAAAATGATAAAATGTTTAATTTCACAGGAATCCCAATTTAACTTCTTTTCATAGCAACAAACCGTTTCCATTAAGACAATCGATGGAGGTGGTAACAATTTTGAAGCAGCAAACTTACTTTATAATACAGTACATGCAGATATATTAGTAGAAGAGCAATGCTGGTAGGACCTTTCCCAATTTTTGACCAATGTTAAAATAGACTTCATGTAAAATTTCTCATTCAAGTCGCATTCTTTTATGCACAATATACATCCAAAATTGTAAATGAAATTTTGAATGGAAAGCAAACTTTTCGAAAGACAATCATTGTTTAAAATGATTTTTCTCCTTTGTAGGGTAGAGGGACTGATATTTACTAGTCCACAGAGGTGATTCTTCATCCAGATTCCTACTATCTGTTGTGTCCATCATTTTTCCTTTGAGTGTGGTCTACCGGAGCCATGGAGCCTACATCACCTCCTTATGAGGACAGCCCTACAGCTAATCCGAAACACTCTACTAATCCAGTCGATGAAGAGAGTAAGTTATAAATGTCTTTTATCTGAACATGTACTGTCAAGGCACTTGCATGCCTGAAGTAAGGTACCAGAGGGCAAGTTACAGTACCGCCCAGATTAAATCCGCTGTGGCATCGTGTATCGTGACAAAATATGAGGAGTCTATCGTAATATCGTTTCCATTACGCCTATAGCAAATACCTAACGTAATATCGGGCGTCGTAATATCGTGATGGTGTGTTTATCATTTCACTGGCACTGTCATGTCATGTTTGCTATCGTGAAGGCTTGGTATCACAATATAGCGTGTGATCATGGTATATCGTTATATATATAGTTGTAGCGTTTACAAAACTTTACAGTATTCACGATGCCACGGCCGATTTAATCTGGGCGGTACTGTATATCAAACATTCTCTCCACAATTCGTAGGATTGATTTACTTAAAAACACTTTGTTTGCCTAAACTGGAACTGCAGTATTTACCAAATGTCTTGTGTGTCTGTCTGTCTTTCTTCCTGACTGAAAACTAACTTGGAAAGTGCAAGTCTTTTTTTCCTTTCTTTTCCTCAAATAAAATTGTTAAGAAAAGCCGAAATAAGATTGCATCTTTGGAAAATCAGTATTAAAAAATGAGTATTTGTGCTTTAATAATCAAGTCATGGAACTCCCTTTCAGTACTGTATGCTCAGGAATTTCCTAAATCATGTACTGTTATATATGTACCCTATGCAGTGTGGTATCCACAAATGTCCATTAGTTCTAATGTACAGCTTTTCGGTTAACAGAATCATTCACTGTACCACCACTACCAGTCTATCATACAGTATGTCAATTTTGTTTATTTCAGTTAGTCTGTTCAAAGTTGAATTTTTTTTCTTCTCGATACAACACCTTTTCATTGTCGAGCACAATGTTTAACTCTAAGAATTATATGAAGGGAATCTAGTGTTACAAAATTACGATTTGGCTATAAGATTTGTGATGGATCAAATGAATCAAATCATATCAAATGAATCCTGCATACAAGTACAGTAAAACACAGCTCAAGAATTTAAAATGTGCTGCTGTATGTTCTTGGCTTGTGTTGTACAATTAAATATAAACAATTTTTTTTTTACAAAATGTGAATTAGAATGACTCCCTATAAAAGCTTTATACCATCGATCTTCCCCACCACGTACTATCCCTTTCTCCTCCCCTCCCCCAAAAGGAAAATGGGAAAATGTGTATGGTATATTGTAATAATTGGTTCAAGCAAACACAGCTCAAGATTTCAAAATGGGCTACTGTATTGTATGTTCATGGCTTGTGTTATACAATAAGATATAAAAAAAAGTATTTTTACAAAATGTAAATTAGAATGACTCCCTGTAAAAGCTTTATACCATCAATCTCCCCCACCACATAATATCCCTTTCTCCTCCCCTCCCCAAAAGAAAAATGGGAAAATGTTTACATGGTATATTTTAATAATTGGTTCTGAAAGCAAACTAGAACTTATCACCATGCTGGTCTCTCCACAGAGCATGTTTTATTGTAAATTAAACGCAAACCTGTAAAATATCAGCAAGTACTGTACTTCAGCAAGCTAAGTTAAAGCTAAACATTCTACTATGGATTCATTGTAATATACAGGAAGGAAGCAAGACTTCCTTATATTGATGTGCTAGGCATATCAGCCTACACTTTCCCTAGTGTGGTCTTCTTAACCAATAACTAAAGAAAAGTACAAATTTGGTCATAATTTGCTTAAAAATGTTATAAATTGCACTGTGAATGTCTGTCAACTAAGCTGCTTTCCTTCCCACTTATTAAAACTCTATCCAGCTTAGAATTTTTAATTGATATTAGTAGATAGTTAGTCTGATATCTTGAAATTTGCCAAAGTCTTTACTTTTCCTTCTATGCACAGGGTTATTGGGTATGTATACAATATTTCACCAATTCTTTTCATATTGCACCGTAATGGACATCTGTGTAAAAGATTTGTGGAATCATGTTAATATCAGCAGTGTTGAATTGTTGTTGTTTTGTATTGTTCTGGTATGTTTACATCATGGGTTGTCCATTTTTGCAACAGACATCGATATATTTTGGTTTTCAATCTCAAAACTTGCAATGTGACGGTTTCGGTTCAGTGAGATGACCCAACATAAGATGAACGTAACGTTGTAGTTTACTGATCAGATTTTTACTCTGTTCTGGAGCTGTCACAGAGCTGTCACACCATTTCATAGCCGAATATATACAAAGGAGAGGAACAAAAGCATTTAAGGAAGTCATTCAGGTTGGACCAATAAACTGGTACAGAAAATATAGCAACAGTAACTTAAAGGCATTGCCTACAGTACTATACCGGTATCTGTTGTTACAGTACAAGGTTGTATTATACTGTACTGTATGTCTAATCCAGTGAACAGTATATTAACCTTTTCCACTACTTGCAATCCTTAGTAATTATAAACAAACTTTTCCACCCTGCCCCCCCCCCCCCTTCACCAGCTGTGGATTATTGCTTTGTGCATTAGGGTATGGTTCAAACCTATGGGTTTGCACCACTTTGAGTCCTGCCTCGCACCCCTGGTCCTGTCTCTCTCCCCTCCTCCCTCCGATTAGGGATCACACATTTAGGGCTTTTAAAAAAGCTCTGTGTGTTGCTAATCTATTTGAAGAATCTACTTGAATTTTAACTGAAGGCTTTGTCTTTTCACCACAGTACCAACATGGGATGGTAATGTATATTTCAAAAAATCTTTAGTGTAAATCTTGCATAGTGCAATACTCTATTATGCTTACTAACACAGTCACATTAACACAAATGCAAACTTTAGACAAGAGGTGCTGTTAAAAAATGTTTGTAGAAGGATGTGTAATTGAGTTGTTAGAGATTGAATGCCTAATGTGGTCAAAGTTTAGAACAGTCCAGTATTTGAAAGTATTCACAAAATGCAAATTTGCTGCAAAAATGGTGACACATTCTGACACATTTCCCAGATTCTTAGGCTGAATGATTCTTTTGAAAATTCTTTGATCATAAAAGACACCAAAGTTCATTTCATTTAAAAGGAAGTGATACTTTAAAATGATATTAAATGACTGTTGGCTTTGATCAAATACATGCAAAGTATGCAGTTAATGAGACATAATTCATAATTTCATATTTTAGACAAAATGTCAATGCACACAACAAAATTTTTAATAAGCTTTTGATGCTTGGATGTACATTCGTACTTATACAGCACAGTAGTAATATATAAACAGTGGTAGCGCATGATATATTCTTGCTTCATTAACTATTGAGTTCTCATGCGTAGAACCTATAAAATATTGTAGAAAATGCTGGTCTTTGCTTGCTGGTACTTTCAAATTTGCATATATACCTAGAACCATCTTAGAATTTAGTGCACAGAAAGCTAAAACTTAACACATGTTGACCTTGTTGTTTCAATTTTCAAACATCGATCCAGGCTTTATAGTACATGATTTGCCAGCTCTGATATCAAACCTGAGGTAACAATACTACTGTAGGTAGTAGGTACAGTAGTTGTGTTCTACCTCTTTCCAAGTTGAATCTAGCCAGCTTCAGTCATATGTGTTGGCCTTATGTCAAATGATAAATGTAAAAAAAAAATATAAAAAAAATAAATTTTTTATTACATGTTTGGTTTCTTTATTGGTAACATTCTTGTGCCAATTGGAATATATTTGAAAAAAAATAAGGTCAAAAAAGTTTTACAAGTAATGATAAGTACATACATATCTAGATGTTAGCTGTGTCCTGTTCAAGCTTTGTTTTAACCCCTGCTTTGTTTTAATGCTTGCATTGTTTTAATCCCTGCTTTAAATCACAAACCTCAAGATTTTGCTATATCTGTGTAGCACCTGTAGTATACAATGTTTACATGATTAATCACTGTTGGATACGATACTTCTGTGCACATACTGAGCTGATAGAAGGAAACAGTATTGAAGCTGCTGTTAATATGAATTACTGGATTGTTTATACTTTCTAACACATCACATGAATACCTGGCCATCATATACACTCTACTACTATATGTGACACTACTATGGCAATAACAGTATACATATTTGAAAGCTGCTAGGTTCTCAACAATGGATTTTTACATTATGAGACATTATCTTTGTCATCATAAACATGTTACCGGTGTGGCACACATTGTAATAACATTATACATACATGTTTGGAAGTTAGCCTGCCAAAGTGGCATTTTGTCTCTGCATGGTAGGCTGTCATTGTGTCATGCATATACAGTATACATGCTATACAGGAATGCAGTCTTACCGTTTGTTTAATCATCCTCATGTGTCAGTGTATATATACAAATTCGTTCATCAAATCACTGCTTCCCATGCAATGCTTGTTGCATATAACCGTGTAACTTTGTTTCAATAATTCATATTTGGTTTTATTGACAGTTTTATGAATAATTAATCAATTTGTAATTGAAGGTTTATAACCACAGTCTTTACATAAGAAAATTGACATTTTAAAGTAAATTATACTTGTACAATGCATACTGCACATATGTAAACAATTAAAAAAATATATTAATTTAAGTAAACTAGTACATAACTGTAACTGCATCTACTAACTTCTGTAGCAATATTAACGTTGGTTCTCTGCGCTCCACTAATTTATTAAATTCTTTCAATGTGCTGCTGTGTGCATACCATGGTCTTTACAATACTTTGTATAAATATGTACAGTTTGCTGTCTGCTTTTCTATATTATTGTTGCTATATTCTCTATTTGTAGATCCATATTCTTTGTTTGTGTCTGGAAGTACAGTACAGTACCTACAGTACATTATATACAGCTATGGGGATATCAATATTCATGTTCATGTATCAATATTTATGTCTGGCTGTACAGTACAGTACATTATGTATATGGGGATATCAATATTCATGTTCATGTATCAATATTCATGTATAGCTATGGGGATTCTTGGCCACACCTTTGGGCAATTAATAGCAAGAAGCATAATAAGGGGTTAATCAACGGTCTAGCGTGCGTTACTCACAGGATTAATGCACGATCGGGGGATAATGCAAGCGATGCACGAGGGCGGAGCCCGAGTGCATCCAGCGATAGCATTAACACCGGGAGTGCATTAATCATGTGAGTAACGCACGCTAGACCGTTGATTAACCCCGTTCATTCATACACTACCATTTGTGTGGGGGAAAAATCATAAAACAAAACATTTTTGGTTACATATAACCAAAGATTTATTAAAGTGATGCCCCGTAATTTTACCGTGCATTACTCACAGGATTAACCACGGTCAGCTGACCTGAATGGACCAATAGGATTTAGGAATCTTTACTCTAAGTATGAATGAATAAATACTTTAATTGTGACATTTAGGTTCCAGGGATGGTCAGGAAAGAACTTCTTTGGGATTATGGGAGATAACTTCTGCTACAAATGGGGACACATGAGGTTGGGGGGGCGGGTGGGTCAGGGTTAGATTACTGACTAAAACATGTACAGTATGCCCAGTATTTTGACATCTTTGTTTCAACTTGGTGTCCAGCATCTTTGGTTGACAGTCACGGAAAATCTTTCTACACCTCAGGACATTCCGATAAGGGTGATGGCCGTCAGACAGATGAAGCAAGCAGGGAGGACAATGACACTTACTTCGCAGATAATAAAATATCCATCCCAGAATATGGGGATTCGGTGAGTTGTTACTTGTTGATTATTTTTCATTTGTGGAAATAAATATAGTTATCATTTTATAATGTGTAGACAGTGTCCTTTAGTGACTTTACTTACAGTACTCTAACTATGGCTGGAACCACCAAACATTTGTGTGATATCTATCTGTATCATGCAAATAATATAATATCATGTAGCAGTTTTGTATTGTGTGCTTAAAGTATGAGTTGTTACTTTTTTTTCTCTTTTTTTTTTGTGCAAGGAGATGGATATTTGTAACTCTATGTATACAGTATGTTGTCCAAAATGGATGAAATATGGTAGTCAAATTACTGATAAATATTTTGAAATGTTTGGCAGAATTCTCCTTACACTTTTTGAACCAGCTATTGATGTTTTGGAATGCTTTGCAGCATATACTGTAGTCATTGAGGTCTGTTCTAAGTACTGTAGTTGTCAAGATTTTGTTACTGTACATCTACAGTACGTGTGATTATCGATACAGTACAGAGAATAATATATGATATATATATAATATATATAAAATAAATTTAAGCTGAAATACTTTACCATCCAGACTAAAGCTGAAAGAATTTGTTCGATTTAGACACATTTTGGAAGATAAAAATATGTATGAATGTATTGGTACTGACTTACTAAACAGCCTTGAAAGTATAACTCCTTGATGTGAAGAAGCACAAGAAATGTGAAAATATGTCAGGGACAACCCTAACTAAATATAGGTGTGGGAACTGGCTGTTACTTTACGTGTGTATGCGTGTGCATGCGTGTATGTCCGCGTGTGTGTGTGTGTTGGTGCTTGCAGAGCATCACATTATAAGATAAGCACTTCAGTAATATTATATATTGTTTTATCATTTATAGATTATTACCACGACATTGCCATGACATTTGTGTATTTTGCAGAATTGATATAAATATATCTGAGTGGTCCTTTGGCATGGCAGATGTTCCCAATCAAATAATTGAGCAAACAAATGTGATACATGACACGATTGCATCGATATCGTCAATTTCTAGGATAAAATTGCTAGATGCACAGTATTGCAGGCTTTGCATTTTTACAGCAATTTGGCCATATGTATTTAAACATTTTGCAATACGCTAGTGTACTTGATAAATCATTTCCCCATCTATGGCACTTTAGAATTTGAAATGTGTCTTTATAAATTTATGGATATTTCATGCTCCCCCCCTCCCTTTTGCCCCATCCTTTTTTAGGATATTAAGATACAACAGGTTCTCAAATTTCTTTATTTGTTCCTTTTTTTTGTCAGTACTCTTTCAGTTTTCGCAAGTTATGGGCTTTCACCGGACCGGGGTTTCTGATGAGTATAGCCTATTTAGATCCAGGAAACATCGAATCCGATCTGCAGTCAGGATTTCACGCGGGGTATTCGGTACGTCAGCAAAAATCAGAAGATAAAGGAAATATTGTTCTCGTTGTTTTTGTTAATACGACACGAGCATTTTAATACTTTTAAGGTCATCTTCTTATCTTGATACCTGCTTCTAACAATGTTTCCCATGGTATTCCACGGTACAGTATTTCCAACCAGTCATGTCCGGTGAAAACAGCAAAGTTGTCTCTAGTGGATCACCTTTAGGCAACATTTTGATGATTCTCTCCCTTTAACACAGGAAAGAGGATTGTTATTCTGTAGTTTGTTTTGTATATAACCAGGTGCGTGAAGGTCATTTTGTAATCTGGATGATGTATATTTACTTGTTTCCCACACGGTCTGGAAAATGGGGACAGTAGGGGAACGAAAGGAGAGAAACGATTTCTGCGTCCTACCGGTTCTTTTAGAAACACACATTTTCCTCTCCCACATTTCTCCCACATTCTCCCACATTTAAAAATACACAGGTTTCCTCCCCACATTTGAAAAGGTTTGGGCACATATGACCGTATGTGTGAAACTGGTACCTATCTTGAAACCTTTGTCCATGCTTCGGGTCAATAACGTTAATTTTTGTCATAGTTGTTGTAGAATCGATATTATACATCATACGACCTTTATGCAATCTTTTCCATGTATTTTTTTTTTGCCGCAGTTGTTGTGGGTACTCCTCCTAGCCACCTTGCTCGGTCTTTTACTGCAACGGCTCTCTGCGAGACTGGGCGTGGTTACGGGCATGCACCTGGCAGAGGTGTGCTACCGTAAATACCCGACGGTGCCACGTATCCTCCTATGGATCATGGTAGAGATAGCCATCATTGGCTCAGATATGCAAGAGGTCATCGGAACTGCCATAGCATTTAATCTTCTCTCAAATGGAAAGTAAGTACTATCAACAGTGCAAGGTTTAAAGAGTATCTTTAATGTTATATGTCCCTCCGCCCCCCTCCCCCCTCCCCTCCCTCCTCAAATAAATGGTAGAAAGAGAGGAATCCAACAAGTATGGTAGAAAGACAGGAATAACTAGAACTGCATTTGCCTGCAAAATATGAAGTATTATGGTGCGCATGGAGTGCTGGCAGTATTAGGAAGAACTTTTCGGTTGTTCATGGTGTTATTTTTTGGGCGGACAACACACCAGGGAGTCCTTGAGAGCGCCGTGACAGGCTCAGAACAAGTAGGCTAAGCAGCGAGCCTCTGAAACTGCAAATGTACAGAGACTATATGAAACTTTTAAGTTTCAACATTCAGTCATTTAGGTATCGTTCAATTGGCCGGTAATGCCAATATTGTAGCACGCACGTGCACTACAATTAAAAAAAGCAGGGAAAAGTTGGTCAGTTATGATTACACTTGAATATCTGTAGCACCTGAGAGTAGAATGTCTGTCTTAAAATTCCCAAAAACTTATTAAATCTTCTTGAAGGCCTTGTTCCATTGATTGATTGTCCTTACTTAACCTTTTTGCATCCAATGAATTTCTTCTAGAAAGTCATTGCCAAATGTTTCCTCACATTCGTATAGTTACCTAGATGCTTTGTTCATCAGCTTCCTTCTTAATTCCACTTTGTCCTCTGGTTTCAGAATTCCTTTATACGGCGGTGTCCTGATCACCATCACAGATACCTTTGTTTTCCTTTTCTTGGACAAGTACGGTGAGTAGAAAAGAGAGATAATATTTAACAAATATCAGTGAAACTAAGTGCATATTCTCACCCAGTTGGGACAATTCTCTCTATACTGTACTGTCATGTCCCGCTTCAGAGCACTCATAGTGTCAGTATGAGCAGTATGAAATCATGTTTTTATCAGATAATGGTTAGGAACTGTTCATACTGTCAGTACAAGTGCTTTGAAGCATGATATGATAGGACAGTATAGAGTGGTACTAGCATTAGGATCACATTAGGAACTTTTCATACTGTTGGTATGAGTGCTTTGAAGCATGATATGGGAGGACTGTTAAGAGAGGTATTAGCTAATTAGGAAATTGTCCTAACTGGCTGATATTCTACTCAAAGAACAAGATGGAATGATTCCTAAGTTAATAGTACAAACATAAAGAAGATGATAAATCTTTCTTGAACAAAGAAAATAAGAACTGCAAAAAAAAAAACTGTTTTGATGCAGTTTTGTAGCATGTTCTTCTAACATGACAAACCCACCTCTCTTGTTTGGAGATAATCAGATGAGGTTTGTTTTGTGCTATTTGTACATTTCTGAGATTTTCTTCTGGTTGAAAGCCATTGTCTCCTGGGCATTTTACTGTATGTCTTTTTCCCTATAATGACAGTGATGTTTGCTGCATCACACCCTCCAACCCCCCCCTCCCCCTCCCCCTCCCCCCTCATTACTGTTGACAATGTCTGTTTGTTTCATTCACAGGTCTTCGAAAATTAGAGGCTTTTTTTGGTTTCTTAATCACAACTATGGCTATTACATTTGGTTTAGAGGTCAGTTAAATTTTCTATTTGAATTTTGCTACCCCATCAACACAACTTTGAATAATCAACGTCACTGATTGGGAAATGATGTGCTCCTCCTCTTCATGTTTGCTACCATGTCCTACCCCATACCCCCTCCTCCATACCCCACGACCAAAAAGGAAGGGTAAGATGTACTGACAAATATCAAGTATTTATTTGTAACACAGATAATAAACCCATTGGGATGACCTGGATGTGAACAAAGGGGAAAAAATCATTGATAAAAAAAAAGAAAGAAAGGAGGGAATAATTTAAAGTTCAAATTTTGTGCAGCAGTCTTGAGGGGTGTGAAATTTGTCTGGTATGAAAAACTATGGTGCCTGTGTCAAAAAAATAAAACATACCATATGTCTTTGACATTTTATTGACATTTGACATCTTTGCACAGCAGTTTGCACAGCATTGTGCAATGCGATACCGGATAAATATAATGTGGATAAAAATGATTGCATCAACAATTTTGGTCAATGATGAAAGTCTTCACATTGAAGCATGTACTGTCCAACAAAAGCAAACGTCCTGAGAAAACAAGATTATGATTAGACACCACTACCCTCCATATGATTACTATCGATCAAAGAATATTTTTATGTGGGGGGAGGGGGGGGGAGAGGGTGTGCCAAGATATCTACACCCACTCCATGACATAATTCCATACAGTATTTCTTATGTCTGACCAAGGCTTATGGTTTCAAGTTTTACAAGATACCCCCATCGCCATTCTCCTCTCACTAAAGAGAACTAAGAAACTAACTAAACTTATCATGTTCATTAATAACCGTGTGTAACTCAAGAGGGCACTGTTTATAGTACGTCCGAGAACATGCATGGGACCAGTTGCTTCTTTGTACTACGGGATGTACTTATATTGCTTCCTGTAATACTTCCAGCCGACATCCAAACCCAAACAGTGGAGTGTAATGGTCATCAACGCTGTATGTGTCACTAATAATTTCACAATCTTATCTCCACTGCAGTTTTTCACGGTTACGCCCGACGTTAAAAGCATTGCCAAAGGTCTGTTTGTTCCAGGCTGTCAAAATTGTGACCAACAAGCTACTTTACAGGCAGTTGGTATCATAGGGGCTATTATCATGCCACATAACCTATATCTGCATTCAGCTCTGGTCAAGGTCAGTTTTATTCTCCTAAGAGGTATAAAAATGAGCATTTCGCCTTCAATGATATATCTCACAGCTACAGTATTATTCGAGAAGGAATGGAACCCTTTAAAGCCTCTTCTGGACAAAATAACATCCTCGGCCTATCCCCTCCCCCCCCCCCACCATAACAAAATATGATGATTTTGCCCCCTATCATCTCACCACATCTTTATAACAATTTTGTAAATAAGGTTTCTTATGGATTCATTCCCACCTAACATCAAAGCCATTTTCCTTTACAAGAACCTTTATTATAAGTTTACATGAAAAACCTTTAAGCCAAACTTCTCTTGAAATCACATCCCTGCCTCCTTCTGGGTTGTACCAAGTGAAACAGAAGTGTGATCTCTGATTTACACCGTATGCAAGGTGCTGTGGCTTCCGACTGGCGCCCCAAGCAAGGAAAAATGGCGATACAGGGATTACCACCAACAAAAGGGTGGTTAGCTCAGTTGGTAGAACCTTTGGTTTGTAACGCAGAGGGTCACTGGTCTGATTCCTGTTCTAGCCTTAAATCTCTTTCAATCAAGAACCTTTAATTAGTTTTCCATTTTACGGATACCTTCTTATCTTCTCTTCCTCGCTGTCTGCAGTCGAGAGAGGTCGACACCCGTAAGAAAGAGAAAGTGAGGGAAGCAAACAGATATTTCTTTATCGAGGCTACCGTCGCCCTCATGGTTTCTTTCGTTATCAACCTCTTCGTTGTCTGCGTCTTTGCGGAGGGATTAAACAACCAAACAAGCCTAGATATTGTAAGTACTCTTAACTATTCTCTTTCAGATATGACACTCACATTTTGCTCTGCTTTTCACGATATATCAGGCACTGCTGGTCTTCTACATAGATAATCTCTACTTGTTTGATATTTGAATCAGCCTCCCTTCCCCTCCCATGGTACTCAGTCGGCATGACCCAAAGACAGGGCCCATGTTAGACACTGAACTAGAGTGTGGCTGCCATATACTTGCGACATCATGTCGCCTGGACTAAGACTAGCCTGCCCTGATTTCATAAAGTACCTTCAGCTTGGACAATTTAAACAAAATATAAAAATATAATCTACCAGTATGTCCTACCATTGTATGTGTGGGAAATATTAATCCTCCTCCTTTTCCCTAATTATGTCAGCGACTAATCCCACATATCCCATCAGAAGCCATTGGAAACACCCATGTGCAGCAACTTCCGAGGTGAATTTAAAGAGAAATAAGTTGTAATAAAATACCTCAACTTAACCGAGCATATCGTTCTGTAATTCTGACAGAGTTGAGAAGTAATGGAGACACAACACATTCCTCTGTGATATTGACATAGCTTTAATAGGGTCACTACTCTGGGTTATTTTTTTGTTGTGCCAATATCCTTATGTTTTTCATCAGATTAATTCATCTTTTGTTCTCCATTGTCACTCTTCTTACCTGTCAGAACGAGAAATGTGTGAATCAAAGCATCAAGGTCGACTACGCGCACGTGTTCCCTCCTAAAAATGAAACAATTGGTAATATGGACATCTATAAAGGGGTAAGCACACTTACCACTTAAGAATAAGTAAATGGAATCTTCAAATTGGGTTCTCAGTTTGTTAATGCTTGGCTATAAATGTAGAGGTTGAGCACAATGATTGGTGTGGTATCGGTTAGGTAGCGGTTGGACTGTTATTAGGTAAGAATAGCCTCGTTAGCATCACCCTGGGGGGGGGGGGCCAATTAGGTAGCGGTTAAGCTGTTAAGACTTCTGTTTTCACGGATGAATAAGGGGTTAATCAACGGTCTAGCGTGCATTACTCACAGGATTAATGCATGATCGGGGGATAATGCAAGCGATGCACGAGGGTGGAGCCCGAGTGCATCCAGCGATAGCATTAACACCCGGAGTGCATTAATCATGTGAGTAACGCACGCTAGACCGTTGATTAACCCTGTTCATTCATACACTACCATTTGTGTGGGGGAAATATCATAAAACAAAACATTTTTGGTTACATATAACCAAAGATTTATTAAAGTGATGCCCCGTAATTTTACCGTGCGTGACTCACAGGATTAACCACGGTCAGCTGACCTGAATGGACCAATAGGATTTAGGAATCTTTACTAAGTATGAATGAACGCTTTTTAACTTTCATCAGTCATGGAATATGGGTAAAATCGTTGCTGTTTTTCATGTATGACCTTATGACACCGTGAGAGGTTGATATGGTAGAAGTTAGACTATACTGCAAGCTTTTGCACAGTTACTGTACAATAACTGAAAAAGTCAGCTCCCAATGCATATGTGGCACAAAAGTACAGCCTGGAAAGCATCATTTAAAGACAGAAGTGTGTTATTCCAAAACATTGTACATCGTAATATAAGATAGTAAGGTAGGGTTTGTGGAATTGTTTTTGTGGTAAAAGCATTGTACATGTATCGTTGGGCAAAGAACACCACCGATCCGTTGATTTTATCAGCCTACTCTGTTTAATTTCTTTACCAGGGAGTCTTTTTAGGTTGTCAGTATGGTGCAGCAGCACTCTACATCTGGGCAGTTGGGATTCTAGCCTCAGGTCAAAGTTCAACAATGACTGGTACCTATGCTGGACAGTTTGCTATGGAGGTAAGCTGTCATTTAGATTTGGTGATTTCACACTGAAAGTCTTCTACATCTGTTACAAATTTTCTACAGTAGCGTTAGACAGGCAATTTTTACAGCAGGGTAATCAATTTTTGAACAGATATATCTTGCAATAACAGGTTTGAGTGATGCTATAAATGCTTAAGTACTGCATAACCTTTCATTTTTCTGCAGAGTGTAAAAAATATTTATGTAACTTTTGTCTACGTGGAGAGAATTTAAACCTTTAGTTTGACATTAATCCAACAAACTAAAGAAGAAAACATTTGCTGTCGAAGTGTTATAACAGCAAGCTTCTTTAACGAGTGGAATGATAGTAGCTAACTCAGAACAGTTACTCTATTTCTACTCTTTATGTTCTTTGAACAGTTTTTTTGGAAGCTGGCTACTATTTAGTCAGTCTTGTAGGTAGTTTCCTAGATTTTGTTTTCTGAGATAATTTTGAACTAAAAATAACCACACAGTAGGTGTAACATAACCTTCAAAACTTGGGATTATAGTCAGACTTGAAAGTAGGCTGCCTAGAATTTAGGCTGGTGGACGGACAGACAGACAGACAAACAGATAATTACATGGGCTCAACAGCTGGATACACTTAGGATATACCAGTAGGCTGGCAAGTTGACAGGCAAGCAGGTAGATTGATGGGCTTAGAGGTAGGCTGCCTCTAGTAGATAGGCAAGCAGGTGGGGAGATGGACTCAACAGCTGGATACACTTAGGATATATTAGTAGGCTGGCAAGTTGACAGGCAAACAGGTGGAATGATGGGCTTAGAGGTAGGCTGCCTCTAGTAGATAGGCAAGCAGGTGGGGAGATGGACTCAACAGCTGGATACACTTAGGATATATTAGTAGGCTGGCAAGTTGACAGGCAAACAGGTGGAATGATGGGCTTAGAGGTAGGCTGCCTCTAGTAGATAGGCAAGCAGGTGGGGAGATGGACTCAACAGCTGGATACACTTAGGATATATTAGTAGGCTGGCAAGTTGACAGGCAAGCAGGTGGAATGATGGGCTCTGAAATAGGCCAGTATGTGTCCAGCAGGGGGGGCAAGCAGGTAGGTAAACTTCCTGTAGAGCAATCCATCCAACCACTAAAATGAAACAATCTCTTTTTCCTAGGGTTTCCTGAACATCAAATGGGCTCGTTGGAAGCGAGTGTTGTTCACCCGGTCCATAGCCATCATGCCAACGCTCTCCATTGCAGTATTCAAGGGAGTTTATCAACTCACAGGCATGAATGATCTACTTAATGTTCTCATGAGTATGCAGGTATGTACCCTTATAAGTTTGAACTTTGACATTTGGAAGGTATCAGGCTAATACTGTTGGACAACAGATAGTCTTTTATTCCCATTTTAGGATCCCAAAGTCAGTCACGGGGAATAATTTATTTTAATTTTTTTGATTTTGTAGACCAGTTTTTGATGTCGTCGAATTTTGTTTCTTATCAAATACTTAAGTTCTTTTTGAAAAATTGCTGAATACATCTTTGAACTTGTATAACAATTTGACCATTTTGCATAGCAATTTACGTAGCATTTT
>JAIPMN010013472.1:2087-21225 GCA_020650975.1 Apostichopus californicus | reverse complement strand
CCCACCATCCCAAAACAGTGGAGTCATGACCAGAAACTTTATGGGAACAGAGGGGAAGGTGCCTATGATAAGTAAGTCACAATGGTATCAATTAAACCCCCCCCCCACCCTCCCTGGCTACATATCGCATGAGCTCTAATCACCTCCGAATAACCTTCCGTGGTTCATTGTTGTTAAATAGGTTCCTATTTGTATTGTCTTTGTACCTCTGCCGAATTCGCATTCACTTAAAACAGATTTGAAACATCATATGGACCTTCAACTCCACAAAGGGCACAGAGCTCATTCAAAAAACAGAGAGAGGCCTTTGTTCAATGCAACCTGTATCCAGTCTGATGGATGGCTCTCACAGGTACCTCGTGAACAGCGGGCCAATACCGCTACTAAAATTTCGGGACCGTTGCAAAACTCGAACGAAAGCATCCCAGAGAAACACCAAGTACGAAGGCTTTATAATGCCCAGTACTGTACTGTATGTTGTAGCATCATATTTCCGATGCCAACCTGGCATACTGTATAATAATAATATTTAATAATATTTGCTTTTAATATAGCGCTTTACACCAGCGATAGGTCTCAAAGCTTTTACAGACGTTATATCACCCCTGGTCAATGATAACCTGTCTCAGAGACAATCCCTCTAGTCGGCAGCAGTTATATACTGCGCCCAATGACAAGTTACCTCACAGGTACCCCATTAAACCCCTGGGTGGAGAGAGGCAAGTGAGATAAAGCATCTTGCCCAAAGGACACAACGTAAAGAACTAGGCATGAATCGAACCAGCAATCCTTGGATGACGAGTCCGACGCCTTAGCCAATTGGACCACCACGCTTCAACAGACTATTAGACTCAGTTGGATGTGGACATACAGTTTGCTTCATTCGACAGCTGGAGACAGATGGAGACATAATTCAGCAAAATGGCTTGTATCGAGTACTGCATGTAGGGGTACCTCAGCATCACATGGATAATAGATACCTGTGCAAATACATTTTAACTGTCAATTCACGCTGTAGTGTACATCAGAAATAGCCACTGTAAAATTGTGGTTTACTAAATAAACTTGGTGAACCTAAACCCCCCCCACCACCCCCCCTCCCCCTAAAAAAAGGAGAGAGTGTTGTACATATGTGTTCCACAAACTGGGCATGTTTTATATGTCTGTATTGTAACCATTTCACATCCTAACAATTTCACCTTTAGAAGCACAGTGTTAACTAAATAATGCTGTTTGTTCTGCGAGCAGGAATCCTTATTAATGTCAGATCTGACTGACTATATGCAGAAATTAGGTTAAGTATCGGCAGATTTTACGGAGAGGAAGGAACATCCTTAAAGTGGCTCGAGTGAGAAAAAAGGGAAAATTCAATATACAAACCATCTGATTTTACATAAAAAACAAAACTAATGAAATAGAATATAAAAAAAAAGGTAGCAAAAAAAAAGTCGGATAGAACAACGAATTTAAGGAAAACAAACACTGCTAAAAAATTAAAGAAAATAATTACAAAATTGAACAAAGGTAAGAGGAAAGGCTGGAAAAACAACTTCCCACAGATAACAAAGAATAAAAAATTATGGAATTTAAAAAAAAATTAAACAAGGAAGAAGGACAAAGTAGATGATCAGCTTCTCAAAGGACAAAATAGAACTATTAATTCAATGGAGAGTTTTCAATGTTTTTGAGGAGCCACCTGTCCTGTAGATAAATAATACTGGCTGTCTCCTGTGCAGCTGGCTTTGCTTTTATACATTTTTAACCTAATTTTCACAGAAGTCCGCTTTTACTATGCAAGATAGAAGCCTTATTTGCCTCACGGCAATAATTGCAATGTTGGTCCTGACCGATCATGTACAAATTAGGTTAAAGGCATTGGCTGATTTCACTAATATGGAAGATCCATCATCTTTAGGTGGAAGTTGATATGCATAAATATTCAAAAAAATTGGGTTGGGGGGGTGGGGGGGAAGGAAATGATTGGAAGATGAATTTCTCAAGGACAAAAGTTAACTCTAAATAAGTGGGAAAAAAAGAGAAGAAAAATGTCAAGTACGTCTTAAAGTATGTATGCGGACGTAAGGCTAAAGGGACAGTCCCCATCGTCATCACTACAATTCATGACAACAAATTCCACTCGACGTATATTGTATAAGTAGAATTCATAAAGTAACAGGATGCCTGGCGATATATTCACAATTTGTCTTTTTCATCTCATGTTTATATGCAGAATGGAATTTGCCGAGGTCAAGGTGGATAACGTCTACTTTATGGTCCCTAAGTATCCCAAGAAGTTTCTAAATCAGATCCAATATTCTACATTCCTGGAGTGCAATTATGAGAGAGCTGCGAAATTTGTCACACGTCACTATGACGACGGCGACGTGGTCGGCGAGAGATTTCGATCTAACGCGAAAGACATCCTGATAGAAGGGGCGGCAGTTTTAGACGAGTTAGGGATTCCATTTTGGCTTAGCAGTGGCACTTGTCTCAGTAAGTATGAAAGGAGGAGAAAAAATGCAAGTAAATGTGTCCATTTTTCTCCCTCTTATTTCTCTTGTATTTCACGTTGAGATGATAAGTGTAGAGTTCTTCACGATAAATGTCTTCCTATTGAATGAAAAGGAGTTTTCCCGAGGATTCCCGTTCGTAGCGGGAGCTTCTTCAGAGCAGGGCAGTTTGAAACGTCAGGCCCTCCTATTTACCTGCACAGGCTTTTGCAGTAGATATGCGGTCTGTTATCAGTTATGTCTCTTTTTTATAAAGAAGATTGAAGCCCCTCTGAAGAAGATCCTGCTAGGATCGAAACGTCAGGCCCTCTTACTTTTACACATTCTCTTACACAGGATCTTTTAGTGGATGAGCAGTTTGCTAACAGTTTTGTATGATTTTATTTTTATTTTCATAAAGAAGAGTTGAGTTTGTCTTCAGCGTATATGCCATTGAAATTGTAGCATTGTTTCTGAGTGTGTAAAACATTTGTTTGACTGTATCACTTTAATACTTTGAATTTATCGGCCGACTGGGCGGAACTGAATGGTCGTTCACATCTACCGTAGTTAACGCTTACAAATTTTGTTGTCAGCAGAAAGTCAGTGGGATAATGTTGTTATATCGGATTTCTTGTACATTTTTAACGTCATATAGACTGTCTTTGCACCTATCTAGGTTGTTCCAAACAGTATATCTAAATATATTGACTTTTTATCAAATATATTCATTCATACCAATTTCACAAACCTGCATCTCCAGTGTATCAATTTTAAATCTTCACATGTATGTCAATTTACCTGAATAAACTTTTCCTCCCCCCCCCCCCGAAGGGTTCTGGAAATGATTGACTGCTCCCTATAATCATCTCCATGACAACAGCTGGTTTCTAGATCACTTTAGTGCAATTTTATGGTCATTAAGGATTTGTTTTATTTGACTTCTCCCTCAGGCTGGTTCAGAGAATGTCGTATCATTGGCCATAGTTTAGATGTAGATTTTGGGATGAAAATTGAAGACTATAGCGTCCGTCTGATACCGGCTATGGAGATGGCTGGACTGATGCTGGTACATCAGTTTGGTAAGGTAAGCAATTTTAACTACTTTTCCCATTCTTTTTCTATCCTTAATTTGTCAATTTTTCCTCCTTCTCTCTTTAGTGGTCATACGTTTCTTTTCTCTGTTTTTCATCCGATATTTTGGATTGGGTTTTTTTGAAACTACACTGTGGTTGTCAGTAACTAGTACTAATAAAATGCAATATTAAATAAAAATATATAAAAAAAAGGATAATTAGTGGTATATATATATGTTAATTCAGTTTTGTCATCATGACATCATTTGCTGTCATTTAATGCTAAAACAGATACAAAGCAGTTTATTTGCATCTTCTACTTACTAATAACTGGAATGAATTGTTGTTTTTTTTTGGTAAGACGAACAGGCTTTTCTCACAACATGTTTTTCACCAAGAAAAAAATGTTTCGAGACATATGCTGCTGTTCACACCATTACGTGATACTTCATATTAAAGATTTTGATTTTCAAGGTGCTCATTTCATTTACATAAATTTTGTTGTTTTTCTTGCGAGTTGAACATGACCTCGTAGATCTGTTTGGAAAACTTCTCCTCGACGATTCATCATTAGGCCTCCTGTATTAGCAATCGTGACAGCTTGTGAGGATTTGCAGGCCTTCGTTTTAAGGTGCTAGAGCCCCTTTTTTCCCCCCTTGATATTGTATCTCTGATTTCATGAAGCTGATTTAGCCAATAATTGTCAAAACGCTTTTAGTAAATTTGGCAAAAAACTAAAGTGGAGGATGGTTTACATTTATGAGTCAGGATATGCAGTAGACTTGTCTACGTGATGTCGAGCCAATTTAAAGCAGTTGGCCGTGTACATTTCAATAAGTACTTGAAATTTACAAGCCTCGTACAGCTACGAGTTCTGTCACATTCGTTCTGTTCTGTTGTAACACATTGTAATAAAGTGCACTGAAGGCAGACAGTGAGAGTACATGTTTACAGCAGTGTGATGTGAGTATGTACACAACAGTGTGAGTATGTGTACAACAGAGTGAGTATGTGTACAACTGTGTGAGTATGTGTACAACAGAGTGAGTATGTACACAACAGTGTGAGTATGTGTACAACAGTGTGAGTATGTGTACACCAGTGTGAGTATGTGTACAGCCATGTGATGTGAGTATGTGTGCAGCAGTGTGAGTATGTGAACAAAAGTGTAAGTATATGTGCAACAGAGTGAGTATGTGTACAACAGAGTGAGTATGTGTGCAACAGTGTGAGTATGTGAACAACAGTGTAAGTATGTGTGCAACAGAGTGAGTATGTGTACAGCAGAGTGAGTATGCGGACAACAGTATGATGTTAGGATGTACAACAGTGTTAGTATGTATCCAACAGTGTGTCGTGAGTATGTGTACAACAGTGTCAGTTAATATGAGTAGAATTCCCCTTGTTATGAGTACAAGTACTGTATGAGTACAAGGCTTTATTAAAATGTGAATACAAGTTGGTCCTCTTGCTCTAGTATCGCTACAATATTTCCAAAATGCACCGAGTAGGATTATGAGTACAAATGTATGATTTAGAGTACTCAGGCAATGAGTACTCAAGCAATAAGCATAGGTGTAGGAGCCTAATTTGATTGGGGGGGGGGGGGCTGTAACGACTTGCCCGACAAATATAACCAAAATTTTTCGCACGCTCTGCGCGTGTTCAACATTTTAATTTGCATATCATTTAGGCATTCATCAGTTATTATATCGCATGCTAATAACATACAATCATTTTCGGGTTTTAACCCTTCCATATTGTTTATAATTATTGGGGAAGTTGTTACAATAATAATGATAATAATAATATCAGTTTAACCATTGAAAAACACATTGTAAATTATTTTTCTCTCAGTAGGTGCCTGAAAAAATTCTCAGCATATTGCCCGAATTTTCACAAACATTTGTGGTTCGGGGGGCTGCAGCCCCCCAGCCCTCCGCCTCCTACGACTATGGCAATAAGTACTCAGGCAATAAGTACTCAGGCATTTATACCAGAATATGAATATGAAGGACACAAAGTATGAATTTCTACTTTTCCAGAATATGAATACAGTTTTCTGGTAATGAGCCTAATTACATGTTAACAATAACAGCTCTTACGAGACGTCTTATCTGCAAAGTTAGGCGGGGTCACATGTCGTGTTGCTGCCATTACACCCCTTCAGAACAAAAATAATTGTGTTTAAGAGAAGCAAGACTTTTGGTGAAATGGATACAGATTAAGAGTATCACCTTTTGAAATTATAAAAAACTACGATCAGCTCTTAATATTTTGTGTTTTCAAGAGTTTCTGAAACTGCATCACAGTGTTAGCATGCAATCATTTATGTTCAAATTTGATAAGACCTGGGTTTCAGTGTAAAGTTAATTAATTAATTGTACCTGATTATGAAATCAGTAGATGGAAGATGAACTAATGCTATATTTGAACTATAAAAGAGAGAAAATTGGTAATTGCAATTAAAGAAATTATTCAAACTGGATGAGACATAAACAGAGGAATTTGTTATTGACAAGGAAGTCAGAATTAAAAAAAAAGCCCAGTGTGAACTATTGATATGTTTAATAGTGAGACTTAAGCATATATATCTGCATGATTTCTTTTTCAAGATAAACTTCCTATGAACGTAACATAATGTATTAAGTCTTAAAGTGTAGTCATAAATTTTATGAAACTATAAAATTGATACAATTTTCTCTCTGCCTTTTGTGTTCCTCAGAGGAGTGATAGCTACGAACTTTCGTTTGTGAAAGATCAACTCAAATTGGATATATTCTTTTTCTATGAAGAAGGTAATACTCTATGGAACGGGGGAACGGACACAAGCACCGGCGAGAAATACAAGTAAGAGGATTGACAAGGTGGAGGTGCATCATAACTGCAGGGGAAGGGGGGGGGGCTGCTTTGTTTGAGGGAAGGGAGGCTGTAAATGGAGGATAGATATGGCTCCATGTTGCTGAACAGCTTCTAAAAGCAAAGAAGTTTTATGTTTTTCGGTCAGCAGTTTTATCAAACCAACAGATTATCGTCATCTGTACGGCTTATTTGGTCGACACCCAAAATCGAATGCACTTGCATATATTACACAGAAGTGTTGAAATTGGTCTAAGACATAGTTCTAATCTCTCTATTCTCAAAAAATAGCAAAGTGAGAAAAATTTACCTAAGCAATGATAATCCAATATGATTTTAACCAAACTAATATGCCACAAATACATGGAAAAATCCGGATTATTAGAAAGGACAGATGAACTGTTTAGAGAGAGCTGCTAAATATTACATTGAAAGAACCTTTCAAGTCAAGTGCAAAATTCTGTATTATTTCAAAATATGTTTAGCCTCCCTCTTTCCCATTCCATTGGCAAATCGTTTGGCCTTGATATCACAATCGCTTTAGAGCTTTGTTCAAGTTGAGTTTATTTTAGTTGTTGTGTTTGGAATAAATTGAATCCCTTTGTTTTGGACCAGTTGGTAAACAATTTCATACTTTTGTGGGTGGGGTATGTTATGCTCAATCCTTTCATAAACAGGGATGTGCCCACGCTGGGCGGCACTGGGCGACCCCGCCCAGCACTAAAAATTACCGCCCAGCACTGTCTTAAAAATAGTGAATCCGGCCCAGCACTATTTTCATCTAAAATCCCAACATTCCTAACAATATATTGAACATAAATTGGGCCTAACCTATGCCAAAATCATACAGACTAATAATGCATCAGTTACGCATGCGAGAAACATAACTTACGGCTCTCAATCGGTCCCTTGTAAAATCTTTGAAACAAGCTAATAACTTTTACCAGGTAATATATTTCACTAAAAAAAAATTAAAAAATGTAAATTGTTAGCAAAACTAGTACTTGTGTATGTGCTTTAAAAGCTACACAAGTGCCAGCATTTGGCATCTGAGCACCTTCACCTTCACCCCCTCCCCCTCAGACCTCTCCCCCAGGACGGCGATCAGTATACCCGGCAGTCAGGAAATCCTGGGCACATCCCTGCATATAGCTATCTGAAATACTACCTACGGATTTATTTTTCAGATACATTTTTCCGTGGTTCGATCTCTGCTGGACTGAGTTTATCGGAATCAAAGTAAGAGTGCCTTGCCAAACTCTGTCGTACGTGGAAGCCAACTACGGGAAGTCTTGGAACACCAAGGTGACCAGCTGGAACTGGAAGAGTAGCCCCCCCAATGTCATACCCAACGGTCAGTGGCCGAAAGAAGAATGGCCGGAAGTCATGCAAGTCTTTGAAATCATCGAGGTAGAAGAAAGTTAAGATTTTGACCGAATCCACTAGATGGAAAGATTTGCAGGGAAAATGGAGTATGAAGAGAAGGAACGATTATCACACCGAGTATTAGAAATGATTGAAAATATTGTTGATTTTGCTGAAATGAAGCAAAAACAAGAGGAAAACCGTTGAAGTATTAGGAAAATGTCATTCACAAAAGCGATTAAACTGCCCATTTGTAGCGGAAAAAAGTGGTAATCATGAACTCTGTTTATTGCACCATGCCATTGATTTTTTTTACACCAAACATGGTTGAAAACATGGTTTGGTTTCCATCCAAACAGCAAAGGAGGAAATTATACGAATGTTTAATTCTAGCGAGCACTTCATAATGAGTATTAGATATATTGTTTTGGTTGACAAACTTGCCTAAATTGGTGACAAATGGTGCATCAATGGATCTTAATGTAGATAGGCATTTACTGCATGTCAAAAAGCCATTAAAAAGCAGTTGAAAAAAAAACAACAAAAAAACAACCAAATTGTTACTAAAAGTTATAATTTAAATGATGCAGGATTACACCTACTCATGCTGCAAACATTTACAGCCATCTTGGTACTTCCATTTTGCTTTTCTCCCCAAAGTTTATATTTCCTTAATTTCCTCCCCCCCCCCTCCCCCTACCCACCCTTTACCACACCCCATGTTTGTTGACCAGTGTAAATGACAACTTTAACCAAAATTTAAAGAACTTGACACTGTCAATATTTTTTATAATTCCCTCCCCTCTCCCCCCCCCCATGTTTGTTGGCCATTGTAAATGACAACTTGCAACCAATCTTTAAGAATTTGAAACTGTTTTGTAGTAATTGTAGCAAAAGAGGTTTGGTCTTGCCATAAGTAGTTTTGACATTTTAATATCCAGCTAGGATTAATCTCTGTCTTGATTCTCTTTCACTCAATTGAAGTCGTTTAATACGTCACCAGGTGAATACCGAGAGGAAGGAGTCCTTTCAAATTGTTTTCTTGTGTTTTTAAATGCCCCTCTTTGAAATGGGCCTTTTGAAGGATTGTGAAATGTTTCAAAGGTGATTGGTAGGTGATGGCATGGGGAAGCAAAATATAAATTACAATAAATACTTTATTTTGTAATATTATTGTAATATTGTACACAGAGATTTATACAGGTCAACACTGATATGATTCAATTTCAAATACTAGGAGAGTTGATCCAGACCAGAGAAAGAAGGTAATGGGGGGGGGGGTTAAAATGGGGGTGGGGGTTATGAGGGGTCTTGTATTCCATAGCTACATCCTACCACAGAGGGATTACCTTTAATGGAATTTTTCACTCTCTGTTATTTTGCATTTTAAGTGTAATCTTTTCTTGTGGTTATTCTTTCTCAGTAAGAGAGAGCTGGGCTGGGATGAGGGAAAGGCTACCCTGGTCATTCCCTCTCCCCCCCCCCTGCCTCTCCTCGACCACATCTCAGTATTTTGCTGTATTCAATACTTAATTCTAGACCGGTGGTCTGTTTCAATGTTATTTAAGTGACACCAAATTGCTAGATAAAACAAGTGTTATAAGGTCGCGTTTGTTGACTGTATTTCGCTATAATCCGCAGATGAAGGATAATTTTGCAATTTCCTCAGCAAAACTCTATAAGGTTACTTCTACTTGTGGAAAAATGGCATTATTGCAAAAAAAATGTCTGCTTCACCTTTAAATAAAACTGAATACTTTAAGCACACTCAATAATAATATAGATATCATGTGGGCATTGTTAGCTTTAAACTTCCATGGGACTAGATGATGCAGGCTGCAGTGAAGACTAGACCAGGGGCCCTCAATTCCTTTTTTCTACACGGGCCAATGATAAACACATTGACATCATTTATTTCCATCATCAATTAAATACAAGAATGTTGAACGTAACATTTTTAAGCTCACAGAAAGCACAATACATTATAGAGACAACATTCGTTGATTGGGTATATACATAGATAATTCAAGATTAAATGGTAATGGAGAAAAAAGAAGCAAAATGCTTATAAATACTTTCCCCAGTTATATATCTGTCTTTACATGTATTACAGTGAAGGCAAATTGGTGATGGCAATATTAAATGGAAAATAAACAGAAAGCACTAAAAAAAACACAGATGGTGTGGCTTAGAGAGAATGAGACGGTGTATAACTTAATTTGAACAATCATCGTCATAGGCTGTCAGGAAATTGTTTTTAAGTCTTTTTTTTAAAAAAACTTAATGTAACAGCAGATTGAATAGTGTTATCCAATGAATTCCAAATTTTAACACCAGAGAAGGAAATAGAAAATTGCTTTTTCTTTGTTCTTGCATAATTCAAATAAAAATCTATGTCATAAAATCTCTTGTTGTTACTAAGGTTGGAGCAAAGTAAGGTGCCAGAGAGAAACAAAATCTCACTGTACCTAGATCGCTATGTAAATGTTTCTGATTGATCGATGGATTTATCGATCGACAAATATGCCAGGTAGGCCGGTCGGTTGCTAATCCATAAGGACCGTCGTACCCATCCGTGGAAATTCTGGGCCGATTTTGTTCAGGCGTTGGGATTGCAATCCTTTTTGCAACCTCGGGTTAGCACTGGGGCTGCCCATTGAGAACTCCTGGTGGTCTGGACTGGTTATCGATGTCTCGTTTGATAAGATACGGTCTGGTTTTCTCATGGATTCCAAGCATCCGTTATGGTCTTTTGTGCAACAAACTAATAATACATAGTTTTCTGTTCTAACGGATTTCATGTCGAAAAGAGTTACATGTGCAAGCTACTAAATCAGGTGTTATAGAAACACACAAAGAATGAAAAAGGGGTCTTAAACATTGAGAATTTCCTTTGAAAAGATGAAAGCTTGATAATATTGACTAATTTAATAGAAATATCTCTTGCAAAATGGTATAAATGTTGGATTAGTGATACACTTTTCTTCAGGGTGTGAGTGTAGGAGGTGGGGGAGGGGGAGGGGGTGGAGGCCTGTAGACCAGAATCACATTCACATTTCTGTGACATGTTCTTACATAATTACAACTGTAAGGTTTAGGTGACCATTACTAATTGGGAGGTGGGGGACGGGGCCGAATTCAAGGGCTTCTGCTGGGGTCCAGGAACTGAGCCCTCAACTCCACAGCAGGTGCAAATGTTTGACCTTTTTCAAGCTCAAAAATATCTATCAGAAAGAGGAATTACTCTGGAATCTCCATTAAATACATATCAGAGAGCCCTGGTGTTTTCATCCTAAAATTTGAAATATTGGTATATGTCTATATTAATCACCATCTTGTTTTAAATTTTTTTAAACTTTTTTTTTAAAACAATTTACCACTTTACCAACATTAAATGTTTTCTGTTATGAATGACACAAAATTACAACCCTATTAAATGCAAAGAACTTAGCTTTAAAATTGTAATTTGTTATAATCAAAATCCGTTTCTCTACTATTCCGAAGTCTTATTATGAGGATTAACGTAGCTCGATTGGTCTTTCAGATGCTTTTACGAAACAGGATTTGTTTATTACAACATTCTCGCTCGTCACTTTTCTCATGGAATTTCCTTACGTGTACAACGTTTGAGTGCAATCGCGATTATTAATAGAATCATGTGGTGGCTACTGCCCCGAACGTGATATGTGCAATCACACTCCACCGAAACAACAGATATGATGGTATGATAACACTTTGTAACGTTACTCATTATTTCGAGTTACTAAAAAAGCTGTAAAAGTGTTCAAGCTACTGGTTCTTCTGATGGTTATGTTCTAGCTGGTATCTGAAGAGATTGTAATAACAAATGTGAGCCACAGTCTAATTCTAGAGAGTATTCTGTAACTAACCACTTTGTCAGCCCAAATATTTTATGGTACCATAAACTGTATGAGACTATAATCATTCTATATCTGATAAAATTAACTCATTGAAAGAGATGGATAAAGGTATTAAAATTTGAGGTTAGTTACAAGTTGTTATTTTTTTTTCAAAAAATTTCATCTTTTAGGGCTTGGGAATTCAAAATCCATTTGTGGAAAATCAGTCATACTGTGGTTCTCAATCTTTCCAATTCTGAAAAATAAAGGGAAAGGTAGGGACAGGGGGAGGGGAGGGGGGGGGGGGCGTTAGGTGAGGAGTTCTTAACCAAGATCGTGAGGCAGTACATTATTATTTCACACATGGTCTGCACATTTTGCAGTATAATTGGTGTATTCATCTTGCCAAAATGAAAATTAAATTTAATGCACGATTTATTGCATGCAATGTCTGTTCTGTTATTCAAAAGGAATAATAAATTATATTACAGACTGATAATGGTCTATTGTCTACATCTTTCTCGTTTTCTTTTTTATTTGTCTTGTTTGCTGTTTTGTTTCAATTTGTTTCTCTGTCTTTGTTTATACAAAAATTGATTTTTGTTTTAATTTTTTTATTTGTTTATGATTTTTAATTTTTTTTTTTATATATTTTTTTCAATCTGTTTTTCAATTTGATTTTTGCTGTTGAATATTCGACCCCTTGTGCACTTAATTTAAGTTATGACAGCCAATTTTTATTATGAAGTCAAACAGATTAAAGGGTGAACAAAGGTAGAATATCCATATTGATAAATTGTAGCTAAAGGTAATTAAATGCAAAATGCAAGTGCTGGTAATTCTGCAACTATTTTACAAGGTATGCTCAATCTATGCAATGCTCCTTTAAGGTTAAATTGACAACGATGTCGGTTCCTCAGTGCAGGCCTAAATGTTATTGTTTAATCAATTGTTTCATAAAAATACTAATAACTCGATCAAAACATCTTTTCTTTCACTGCATATTAACAACAGCATGGTTGCATTACATTCAACACAACTTGTCCTTGACAAATTTGTAATGGATTGAAAACTTGTTATTTGAGCCAATAAAATGTTCATGTTTGCCTTGTGAGTCTGATGAATTGACATAATAGTCTAGTCTGTGTATTAGACAAATAGACCAATCGTGTAAATCAATAAGCCTAAAGGCTGGCGCAATTTGCACCGACCCAAGCGACTCTCCTGGACTACTTGTTGGATATGAGTTGGAGACAGTCCTGGCCACCTAATCACGTCAGCTTTGGAATTGAAGGTTAGCTGCATACTAGCCTGACCCGACGTAATCCAACAGTTTAATCTCTTGCTCATCAGTTCCATATGGGGGCAGCCATTTTGACTTTCTGCAGTCGTCACCATATTTCACAACTCTTCCATGCCACAACGAATATTAAACATGTTCTATATGCCTGATTTGGTCAGGACGAGGACCGACTGTCGGATTTTGGTCGGGTCTTGAGCAAAATTTTGTGCAAATTGCACTGACCCAACAAACATACCATAATCTTAAAATCCGGCCTTGGGATAGGCTTATCTTAAATGAACCCTGCATATATAGAAAATACACAACGTGAAGGTATTCCACATATACTGCGTATTTTTGTTTTTATTATGGCTCATTGCTGCCAGTCCAAATTGCCATTATGTCCCATTTGGCGTTCATTACTTTGAGACACTTTCCTAGGCAAGTACTAACAACACGAAAATTGTTAGCATCTTTTGTTCAAATTCTGGTCACCCTGCAAAGTGTAGCTTTCAGAATAGACGATGGCGACCGCGACGAAATTCATACAAACTCTTCGGAACTTCCTCGTTGGGGTAAGTTTAATCGTTGCTTAATTGATTACATGTCTACCTTCTTCAGAGGTATGTCTAACTTACAGTTACAGGCTACACTTATTTTGTCAGCTCAATCATCAATGTGTTGCCTATTATATTAGCACGTACCATAGGCCTAGGCTTCGCCAAGTTGTAGGCCTAAGCCTAGGCTAGATCATAGATGTACAGTATGTTGTTAACTTAGTTTGTATGCCGAACTGTAAACTAGACTATTGCAAAATTATGCTTTATTGTCAAAGCAAAGATCGTCTCAGACCTGCCACCCCTTTCCCTTCTCATGGAACCGTGAAAGAAAATATCCTAATAAAATATGAAATCCAACAACAGATGATTGTTGCCTGTAATTTGCAAAGTGGAGGTTATCAAAACCATATAACTGTTGGAGGACAAACTAAAACGAATGACAGCAAATGATGAATGACAATTGACTTTGTACAGGGTTAATTATCATTCGCAAATGACAGCAAATGACAAAGAATGACGGTGGTGAGAAGATAGAATGATTAACAGAGTGGAGTAAATGTTACACTGTTACAGGGTAGCTCCATAACTGGCACAAATTACTATGCCCAGTCCCTTTTGCACTTTTTTTTCATAGAAATGTCCAATATAAGGACTCTTCCTGAAATTTTTAGCCGTTTGAAGATTATAGTATTGTTAGTTTCTAACAATTAATATCGGAAAAATGACGTTAAATTTACTTTTTAAAATCAGACTTACATTTTCGCTTACTATAATGGCATTTGTATCTTGTCCGTACTTTACTAGATTTGTAAGCCACGCACTTCGCGTCCACTCGGTTTGCGTGGCTTTAATATACCTACGATGTCTGAACTTTGATATCCGGTTGAAGCAAATGTCTGTGCTGTCATTCTTTTAGGCAACGCAATTTTTTAGTGTGTACAACATATTGTCGTTATGTGTAACGCAATTGTCATTCATTTTAGTAATACCCACTGTTAGGCCTAAAGTCAAAACTCTTTGCTTTTGACATTCGGCCACTGCCTGCAGGTAGAAGTGCACTCTGCACTGCATTAAGAGAATGCACAAGTCTCCCCTCATTTATTTCATCACATGAAAATGATCCACAACCCAATGTTAACATGATATGGTTGTTGTAATGGCTTAAGACTTTCGCACATGAAATTTGGAGATCCTTCTCTTAGACGCTGCATAAAACTGTGTGTCTCACTGTAAAACCATTGGAGTTGGTACTTGTGAGAGACACATTGCCACCTGGACACATGTATTTTTGTGGTTGGCTTTAAAGTTAACATATTTGGTGAATTTCATTTAACCTAAACTATCTGCCATTTTCTTGTGCTGCTATTTTCTGTGATACAAGTTCATATTTGATAAAACAATATCCTTCATCTGAAAATAGGCCCTGAGGGTTTTCCCAGGTTTCCTTGTCTTTTGAACATCATAGTTATTGATCAAACTAAGATCATGTCAAGAAAACTGCTGCAAGCATATATTTATTCAACAAACATCATTGAACTAAATTACTTAACAACTATAAAATTGAAAGACGTGTTTTATTTTACAAACTGATTTTATTAATTTTATTATTTTCCACAGAGAAATCTTCAAGCAAAACTTAATAACAGAATTGTGCCAGACATTTCTTCAAGGTTTGTAGATGATTGTTAAATTTTCTAACATGTTAACCAATTCCCAAGTGTTGCTAAATTGTGAGAATATATATACCCCAGTTTTGTGGAGATATATGGCAGGTTGATCAGCTGAAGAATTCTTCTTTTTTCCAAGGTTTGGATTTTACTGTTTGACAGAACAGCTACAGCTAAAATGTCAGTGACTTTGCTCCCTTATCTAAATGCAAGGATAATTTAGTGTTCAACTTTTGTGTTGCACTTTTGAGGGCTCTGATATTGTTCTCTCATAAAATACTAGGGTCCATGTGCACAAAAATTGCTATATATATGTTTGAATGTGACCATTTTGCATAACATATTGCAATGTGATTCTGGATAAATTATCCCTGAAATGGCCTTTGTACCCCTCAGAACTGACATCATATGCAAGGCCAGATTCAGCTTGTTGGGGGGGGGGGGGTGGGCAGGGCCATGTGACAAGGGGAAGACCATTCAGTATAACCTATGAAAAAACAATATAAACCACATATATATCAATAACTGTTAGATTACTCACAATCATATAAAACTGCAAGCTGTTCGACATGACTGCAAATGTTAGTTACTATTATGTTACGCCCATAGGGACTGCTTGCTATTTCTTTACCGTATAATTGAGTATCACGTAAACACATCTCAGGTACATTCAGATGGCAATGAAACCTGTCGTAGTGCCTCAATAATTTATAGCTTGTTACTGAAGTTTTTGTTCATGTGATTTAGAAAAACTGTTTGCTGTAATACCTATTAAAATGAAATAATGTAGCACCTTGAAGGTCAAGTATTCGAGTCATTGCCTCTTACGAAGTGTAAATTACACTGTTGTTGTAGATCTCTTTGGAGGTTGGGGAGAGGGGGTGGGGACTGGAAAGTAATGTTCTCATTAAAGTATTTTGTGAATACATGCCATGTGGAACACCAGAAATCAAACCAAAGCTCTTGATCTGAGTTTCAAAAGATAAGGAAATTGAGATTGCAAACAGAGGTCTAAGGTGTTGTAAACTTAAATCTTGTCTGTTTATCACCGACGGATCAAGTTGTCTATCGGTTCAAATTGTAGTTAACGTTTCTCAAGGGGATATTTATGTTGTGCAATTTCTAGGACAATACCAGAACCGAACCTACCAGATGGAGTGTCTCACAAGCTGGCTGCAAATTATTACTTTGCTCGGGATGGCCGAAGAGAAGTGGGACCACCTACTGTAGTCTTCTCACAGACAAAATTGTTAAAGGAACCCTCCAAAGAAGGAAGGTATGAATATTGTACAAACTTAAAAAAAAGCTTGAAAGCAGTTAATGGCTGCCAAAGGCCAAAGGCCTTTTTGAATTTCTAACTGATAGTATGCTATCTGGATTTGGTTTTCACTTTTTGAGGTGAGACATTTTCATCAGAAGCATCTCTGTCCTGTAAGAAAACTATGTCACTTGTAGCTGACTTTTCCAGCATCCATTTAACTTTCTCCATCCCAAAAAGATGTTCCTTTTTATTTGAGGCATTTTTTTCATTTTCTGTTGTTATGTATATCAATGATGTAGATTGTTTTTAGTATACATGTACCTGAAAATACCTGAATTGAAGCATTTGTTTCCCCCGCTCTGATTTATTGACTAATGACATCGTTATTGTAATATTTCATTCCTCCAGTGAATCGGATGCTGTAGCAAGTGAAGGAAGAAAACCTATAACCCCCGGCAGTATGAGGCAGTGGAAATTATCCACAGATGAACCTTACTTGTGAGAAAAACCCAACTGGATGCTATTCGAAGGAACTTCATTATCCTAATAAGCCCAATGGCTCATGAAACTGTATCTCCTTCAAAACAGCTTCCCTCATTTTCTCTATAGGGAAAAACTAAAAGAGCCTACCTAGAAGTCATGAAATTTGTCTGTGCAAATATGAAAGCACTACTGTGTGAGTTTTGTATGCAAAAAATATATAAATGACTGTGGAGAATGGAGAAAGATTTTTTTTTCTATTGTTGTGAATAATATAAGATTTAATAAAACGTGCTGCTATAAATAAGTATCAATGTTGCTGTGTTTGTGTTATTGTTTGTAAGTGTGAAGTTTGAAACTGTTTCTTCTTTTCTGTTTTCCTTAAACTTTCAAGTTTGTTACTTTACTCTGGTGAGTCTTGTTCATAGATTGAAGTAAAAAATATTGCAATGTAAGAATTAATTTATAGGGATCCAGACAGTGTGATCAGTGGCTTTAGGAACCATACCATGGGAATAATGATGTCCCTTTTTGAAGTCTGCCATATGAGTATATACTTTATTCTTTATCCTTTACTTCTCTGGTCCCCTCACCCCATTGTCTTCAGGTTGAACAAGTGTGAGCAAGACTTCACTCTACTATAATTAAGGAATAATTGAAAGAAGCACAGCCTAGCCATTATACCATTTCCCTCCTGATACGACCAAATCGCTAGAATAAATACTCTCTAAGAGATGGCGTGCACGTTGGTATCGGAATCTTCTGGAGTTTGAATTGAATTTGAAAGTTGTTGGAGTTTCAACAGAAACTGTCTGAAGAAGTATGTCTTGTAGGTGGTTGATGACAGGAAGTAGGTACACACTCTCTTTCACTTCCTCTCACCTCCATGTGTGTCTATTGTCTCATTTATGTCTCTAACTTAGTTTGGAGTATAAACATATATAGGCCTACTGCTCAGGAATATCGTAGCTTGTTAAATGTCTGGAATTCTGCCGTAGTTAAAGCTAGACTGTTGATGCCTTTGGCTCCTCAGTGCAGTCGTGTGTGTTGTGTTTATCCATTGTTTCACAAACGTTAGCAACTCACAACAACTAAAATATGTTCATTCAACTTCATATAAAACTACAGATCACACTTGGCTGACATTCAACACTATTTATGGCTTGACAAAGTTGTGATACATCATACTTATCATGTTTATATGTCAAAATGATCAAACGATCAACACTGATATATATATCTGCCCACCACCTTTGTTTTTCAATTACATGCTACATTTATTTCGTTTGTCAATGAAACAAGACGACATCTTATTATACCGATAAGTAGCCTTCCTAGTGAACTACGCACGTGAGACTGGTTGCTCGAAATGTTGTCAAGTTGTATAAACACGACCGGAAACAACTACTACCATCAACATCGTTATCCCTCGTAAACAGGCTTAAACTCCCAGTCCGCCATCTTTTCCTGGCAAACCTCATTAAACAACTCATTCTCTGCAACCGAGAAGAAATTCTTCCAGGATCCAATGACACCTTGTATTAAAAGACAGAATGAAAACAAATACAACAAGATTTAGATTATACATTTGAACTCAGTTTTTTGTCGGCCATATTGATGAATGCATGCAAGGGTCACACCCATGCATACCGACCATACATACGCATATCCATAGCCTATTCATTCATATGAATTCCTATACACACTCATTCATAGGCCTATTATAGGTATTGAAGTTTTACACACATCCATTTTATACGCATTTCGATACATATCATTCGTATTCTTTCATACGTTAACGTGCGCACTTAACACTTACGCACCGTAGATATGCGCATTAGTATACGACTAAATTCAATTTCCGCTATGCATATGGTTGATCAAGCGCACAAGTGATAGTTGAAAAAGATTTTGAAAGTAGTCAACCAATACCCCCTCAACCCCTTCCCCTGTGTAGTAACCTACGGGATACCATCGGTTGCCATATCGTTTGAGTTCACAAAGCAGTGACTCGATATCAGTGACGAAAGCATGACGTCACAGTAGGCAACGTTCACTGATGATTCGCATGGGCCGTCGTCAACCATATCAAAACTCATGGTTGAAGAAGACATACATTGCAGTTGCTATTCCATCTTGGTTATGTAGTGTATCCGCATTTCTTAATATGAAGCTGAAATGGGAAACATATTCACATATACAGTGGCGGCGCCAAGGGGGGGCTTGGGGGGGGGGGGGG
>JAIPMN010013464.1:290-23886 GCA_020650975.1 Apostichopus californicus | reverse complement strand
GGGGGGGGGGGGGTAGGTGCTTGCTTTGATATGGTAACATGTTTCATTGAGATGTTGGTAGAGGCAAATTTGAATCTGTGCTTTTTTTTTTTTTGCATGATTGTTTTTGGATAATGTGATGATCTGTTTATATTGTTTTGAAATTAATACGTAACTCTTCCGGTCTCTTTTCACATCCTGGCTTTGTATTCGTGTTTCTTATCCGATCTTTCTTTGATCTCACAGAGTCTGATTCAGAGAGTTACAGCTCTGCCTCCACTTGGGATCCCATCTTTACTTGGAAGGAATTTTCGTGGAAGAAATTTACTCTATCTCCGTGTCAGGTAACGATCAGCTCATCCCTGGTCCATCGTCTTCAGCAGCTGATGTTCAGCGCTCAGAATCATGAATACGAACCTTACAGTCGAGAAAAACCTGGTATGTATTTTAGATCCTTTTGGCCACCGAAATTAACATCTGAGAGACCTCGAAGGAGCACCAGATCTTATAGCTGCCTGAATAACGACCCATGATTGTAATAAAACTGAAAAAGATCTATTTTAATCGCCCCGTCATTCTTCCGAAGGTTCCCAAAGAGACATAGGCTATATATAGGTGCATGCATTTGACTGGTATAGCCTCGAGTTGTTGTTACTCGCGTCAATTGGATGTATGTATTTGTATGTATTTTAAATCCTCCTGCAAACAGGAACTGTGACTCCACAGGCAAACAGGAACTCGCGAAGAAGCCTCATTGAGCTTATCAAAGCCGCAAGCTGACCGAAGTCAATCTCTTAGATTCATATTTAACGTCCATGATTATGAATTGTCAATTGTCAACAACTCTGAAACTGGACGACATACATTAATCTTGGAGTGACTCGAACTCGGGACCTTATGATGAGAGTGTTCCCTTACATACGGGGCTGACAGGGCCTCTCTTTGTGTTCTTACAGAAATTTTGATCTCTTTTAATCATGTGAGGCAGTTATACTTAATCCCATCCGTTTTGTAACCTCTTAAAGTAAGAACATTTATGACCATGCCCTCATTCCCATTTGTATGTAAAATTGTCACCAGACCAAGTTTTATGCAAAAACTATTCCATTTTTTCAGTCAAATTTTTTTGTTCTCTATTCATTCTTCATCTTTCCCAATTTGAGTTATATGTGTCTTTTATTTTGTTTCGGTCCTGCTAGATCCTGCTAGAACTCAAAACGTCACCCCCCCCCTCCTCTAAGTTATACTTTCACCCACACACTTAATAATTGTCTTGTAGAACTGCAGTGATATCTCCACAGACGTCCAAGAGAAATAATTAACGGACAGTTTTCTGACCCTTTCCCCCCATCCAGAGCTCGTGGACGAGAACAGACCAGTCCCGACCATCGAGCAAGTAGCTGCCCTGCAGGAGCATATTCCATCCCGATCAACTCAATTCTCCTTACTAGACCTGGACGTGAAGTTCCTCCTTGCAGAGCACCCCCGGTTCACAGCAGGACCGAACACACTCTGCGTAAGTCACAGAAATCGGAAAAAAACGTCATCTTTTGCTTCCCCGAAATATCTTGAGAAATCGTTTGTGTAGGTCGACATCTGTATATTCATTGTGCATCGATGGTGGGTTAAGAATAACTAGGGATGTGTATGTAGGTTTTGAGAGGGTGGGGGAGGGAGCAGGTGGTTGGGGTTGGGGCGGGGATTAGCCCAATTCATTAAGGCAGGAGTTGAATCCAAAAAGCTGGAGGAAGGTTAAAGTAAAACCCATATTGTACAGACCGTTCTTAACAACACGCTATGTCAGAAAGGTGAGCAAAGAATCCCAAATATTTTTCTGTTCTAGCGAATTATGTATAGTATATATCAAGACTTAAAACATCACGTAGGGGAGGGGAAAGGAGAGAGGGAGAAGGGGGAGGGAATGTAGCCACCATAATGTGAAAGATTCCCTTGAAGAAATCTTTGCATTACATAGCAGGAAATTGCAATTTTTGACAAATTTGCACATGGTTTCCTCTTGCTCATCCATGTTGTGGTTTGCTCTGCACTAGTTTAAGGGGGGTGATAAGTAAAAACCTTCCTTTCATTTCTTTCTTTCCTACAGGAAATTTCGGACAAAGAACCACCCGTCTCACTAGCCGTGTCATCGCTACCCTCGTTCGGCGTCCGGTTGAAACGTCTCGACGTACAGACGATAGTTCCGATGTACGCGAGGAGATTGGTGAAGTCCGTCAGTAAACTACCGGTCCCAGACGGCGATCTCATTCACGAATGTTGCTCACACCTCCATGTGAAGGTAGGCTGTTCCTTTAAGAATAGCTCCCTCGGTCTATGATTAAATCGTCCGGTTCGTTCCTCATCTTAATAATATTGGAAATGTTTCCCTGTTTTGTGACCGTTTTACGAAATAGTGTGATGTTAAAAACTCGCAAGGGTGTTTGGTAACATACAGAGCTGTTAGAATGATGATAGAAATATGTTTACATGTTTAATATATTTAACAAAGTTACGCTCAGCAAGTTTGAGGCAAAGTAGGTAGGAGCATAGGTTTTTCTTTTTATCTGTTAAGATCTTTCTGAGGTATCTAGTCGTCAAGATCTGTGAGTTAAATGCAATACATCCTATCTGTAGTTAGTTATAACAAGGCTGCCATTTATTCTGCTCTACCCATGCTACCCTTCCCCCTGTAGCCCATCCCCTCCCATCTTTGGTAATACTGTCTCTTGAAATATGTTCATGGCCATGTTTACATTAACCATATCCCTCTCTCAGGCTGATTATAAAGCCTAAATAATGTGGGTCCCTTCCCGTCCTTAAACCTTAAATCTTTCCCTCTCCTCCATGCCCCCTTCCCCCCCCTCCCATACCCTATCCACCATCTGCATAAATCTGCCTATCCACCCTATCCACCATCTGCATATTTGATTGTGTGACATTTATATATTTTTTTTTGTGTATAGCTATTTGGACTCGAGACTGCTCTCCTGTTAGTACCAGTCCAGGGATATGCTCCTCCGAGTCAGTCGTCACTTGTTGAGAGGAGACTGATGGAGCCAGTCAGTGCAGCTGCCTATCAAAAGAAGTTATCACTTCCTGTTTACTGGTATGACAGCATGCTCTGATTTCCTTTTCACAAGAAATCTTATTTTTGGTTATAAAATCAGCCTTTTAGTGAGCTCAAAGAAATACTGATGTAAATCGTCGGTGACTACTTTCGTCTCTTTGGAGGAAAGTGTTGGATAAAAAAAAAGAGTTATGAAATGTTGAGATAGTAAAAAGATATGTTATATTTTTGATTGCAGAGACCGATAAATACTTTAATGTCAAATAAACGGTTGTCATTGAAGATGCGTCGAAAGTGTTTGCATAATTTAACATGCAATTGCTAAGAAGAGGAAATGGCCTTTGGAGAACATTGGCTACACTAAATGCACAATGATACTTAAGGCATTGAAGACTCGCCCCAAACCGCGTGCCACCCTGTGATAAAGTTAACTTTCCGTTGCTTACGAGTGAAGCTTTTTTCTTATTGCTACTAAATGCAGACAGTAAAGAAACGTGATACCTTGTTATCTTTTTTGCTGGACCTGAGATGTCCATCGCTGCTATGTACACTGTGTTATGGGTATTGACCGTAGCTGCATGTAGTGACTGTACACTAGTGTCTAATTACCGACGGTAGCAAGCTGCGTGTGTATTTTCTGGGATCGATGGTGGTGTCTAACACTTCTGTTACACCTCAGTCGAAACAAGGTCAGATTACCGGCATTAGTCGTTTCTTTGTGCGCGAGTCCTCACACCCTTTAATGTTTGAATAAACATTATGAATGATATGCAACCTCCCACAAGTGTCACTCATTGATGTAAATGTCAAGTTTGCTTACTTTGAAGTTTGAAAATAGTTTACATCACCATGCATGAAAATTAAATTTTATGATAATTATTATTTTTTCTTTACCGTACAGGAAAGACCCTTCTCAGGTACAGGACCAAATACAAGTGGAATTACCCAAGATTCAATTTAAAGCCACAAAGCCACAGATGTTACTAGCCAGTCACTTGTATCAAAGCTGGATGACACCTACTTATGAAAGTGACTGGTTAGTGGAGTCTAGCCTGGTAGACGATGTCTTCGGGACGACCAGTTAGTATTGTGATAAATGTTAAGTCCTTGATGCTAGTTGTTATTGTTGTATTATAAAAAATAATAATAAAATACCATATATTAAAGTGCTGTTATCATGAAATAAAACATGCTCAAGAGCACTGTACAAAAGAACTAATCCCTGGAATATAAAATTACCAAACTAAAGAAAACCTAAAAGTAATAACAACAGCAATAAAAGTAAAAAATGATATAAGACAGGGTTATAAACCACAATAAAGAACATAAAAATATAAATATACATAAAAAAAATGGGCACAGTAATGTGAATAAAACAACGAATAAGATTAATGCCCATACTCAAGCCTAAAAAGATAAGTTTTCAAATGCTTCTTAAAAGTGTCAATAGATGTGATATTTCTCAATTGTGATGAGGAAGAGAATTCCAGAGTTTAGGGCCTGCTGCACTGAACGAAGAATCTCCATATGTGACTTTGTTAGTACGAGGAATGACTAGAGAAAGATGACTTTGGGACCGTAATGACCTAGCTGGCCTGTAGCGTTTCACCAAAGTAGTCATATAACTCGGATTGTATTCCAGTATCGGTTACGACACATGATATTATTGAGTACATCATTTTAAGTGATCCATTTACACGAATACGTAATGATTGATTATGTCAGATCAAGTGAGGCGGGTAACTACATCATATAAAAAACCTATGACTTGTTACTATGTCATTATTGGAATACACTTTACATCGTATTACAGGAGTTAGTTAATACATCCATCAAATTGTGAGCGATAACGTCATATTACGTGACTTATTACTCATATTTTAGTGATTGACGACATTAAATTGAATGGTTTATTTTTTATATTTGACTAACTTACTAAGAACATCCATATGAAGTATTGATTACATTCTATAACAAATAATAAATTACATATTATTAGATAATTTGTCTGATTACATCACAATAAGTGTAATGGGTTGATTACATTATATCCAACGACTGATTACAAAATCTAATCAAATCGTAATCGAATGGTAAATTATATTTTACTCAATATTTAAGCACTTCACATCAGTTACATCCTAGTGAAAGATTACAGAATAGTAGAAAGAGTTATTACAATTTTTTAGTAAATGATTAAATAAATTAGCCTAATTATTGATTTCATAATGTTAACTGATAGATAGACAGACAGACAGACAGACAGATGTTGTTTGTGTCGCATTAAGTGATTACAAATTTGCAATTGTTTGCTGTACAATATGAAATTACAATAATCTGAAAAGTTGTTCCCTCCTATACCTCTAACAACAAAAAGACCAAAATAATATGTAAAATGGGTATCTGGGGGGGGGGGGGCAGGGCGGGGGACGATATCTACCCTGTCCAGAAAAATAATATCCATAATGCCAAAGTTACAACACTAGTTCTTCTTTTCCTTCGTAACAGATCACGCTGTTCTGGAAGGCTCTCTTTCCGGAATGAATGTGTGTTTTACTATCAACCAGATTGTTTGGGCAGCGGCCGGCTCTGTCCAACAGGCGCAGCTAGCTCTGACAGGTAAAAAAAAGATCAAATTAAACATTTTTTTAATATATTCTTTGAAACATTTCTATGACAACATCGGTTTTATGACCAGATCACAGATGTTCATATTTCCTTTTCAAGCCTTCTTCTATATTTAGAATTTTTTTTTTTTTTTTAACTGCTTGGAATTTTGTCTTTATCTGGTTTCAGAGAGTAACAAGGAATCCCCAACCCCACTGATGCAGGGCCCAGAGGATACTCACCTCCTCCCCTCCGAGGGGAGGAGAGAAGAGGAACTGGAGGAGAGCTTGGTCTCTTTCACGATTCAGATGAATAGAGAACAACTCAGAGAGGATGGAGATGGTAAGGGTACGATGTTCGTGTCAGAACGTCCCACTTATGAAATTGATCTTTTGTATCCATATCAGGAGATAATCCAATTAATAGCAGAAGCAAAGAAGTGTCATTTATATTACCAATTTGGAATACCAGGGAGTATCTAACAATAAAGGCGGAGTGTATAGCCTAGTGGTTAACGCCGGCGTCTCCCAGTCATGAGATCCCCGGTTCGATTCCCGCCGACAACAATGTTTGTCGCCTGGCAAGGGTGTTGTTCAATAACAACTTCCCCGACATGGACGTTAAATGGATGTGTGCCGAGAGATTGGCTTCGGTCAGCTTGCGAGTCTAAAAGCCTCCATGGCTTCTTTCGCGAGTTCCTGCTTGCGGGAAGATCACATATACATACATAAACGTTTCCTTCTCTTTAGTTGGCCAGGGTTCAAACCCATCATGTCTTTCCAAGTAGTAAGAGGTTGAAGAGTTTATGCCAGATATACCCAACTGTACAGTGGGTGACTATTGGTGTGACACGTAATCTAAATCAATCAGGATAATTTAAGAAGCGGGAGGTTTTAATACAGTCGACTAGCCGTCGGTACCATGTTCAAGGAGGTGACGCCATCTTGGATCAGATAATCGTGAACGGACATAATTCATTGGTCCGTGAGGCCTACGGTGACAAGTGACCCACCCCTGCAGTATCCGATCTTGGTTTTTTTATATCTCGAGTGTGACAATGTTTCATCTCCTCCATCAGATGGACTGTCGGTTCTCTTCCTGGACGTTCGAGGAATTGCTCTCTGTTTCGATCCCTGCATCTTCTCTTGGTTGATCTACGAACCCAAACCAAAATCAACGGATGGTATCCAGTCTCCGCCACAGTCCATGCAACGCCAGATGTCACAAGGTAAGCAAAAATAGAAATTAAAAGCTTGGCAAGGAATCACAAAGAATTTTTTTGGATCCGTATCAGTTTGAATCTCATCTAAAGAGTGAATATGAAAATTTTAAAAATCGTTTTGTGTTTGTGTTTTCTTAAATTTAAAAAAAAAATGAAGGTTGCCTTAAATTGTTCAACGTTCAAGCAGCAATTCTGTCATGAATATGCAAGTATGCAGCAATGTGTCAGATATGGTCATCTTCCCTCCAATCACACTGTTGCATTGCAAGTCTTGCTATGAATTTTCAGCAGCAATTTTGTCATGAATATGCAAGTATGCAGCAATGTGTCAGATATGGTCAACTTCCCTCCAATCACACTGTTGCATTGAAAGTTTTGCTATGAATATTTCAGCAGCAATTTTGTCATGAATATGCAAGTATGCAGCAATGTGTCAGATATGGTCATCTTCCCTCCAATCACACTGTTGCATTGCAAGTTTTTCTATGAATATTCAGCAGCAATTTTGTCATGAATATGCAATTATGCAGCAATGTGTCAGATATGGTCATCTTCCCTCCAATCACACTGTTGCATTGCAACTTTTGCTATGAATATTCAGATTCGTTTCATCAAGAGAACCAGGATAGTTCAAGCTCTCGAAAGAAGTTGATGAGACCGATGCAACCACTTCAATCCGTGACCGACCTCCAGAGTATTCCAGAGGAAGGTCAAGAGGGGTCAAGTGTCTTCATCAAGAAACGCCTCTACTCACTGTCAGAAAAACTGCAACAGATCGTAATGCAGGTGAGAAATTATGACTGACAAAATGTGAAATGCCGTTACTTCTTTATCCGCCTCACAATCTTTAGGTTCCAGGATCAAAATTCCGCCAGGAGCCAGATTCTCTTGACCTATTCAAAAATCGCTGCAGTGCAGTGGTGATGTGCGGAGTCTTCCGTGGATTTTGTATTTCTGGTTTGTGAACTTGGGGAAAGGGGTTTGTTTCTGTTCTTCACTTGGTTTCGAAACACCTCTGTTCGTCATGGCTGAACTGCGGTGAGGTCGAATGGGGTGCCTTTGCCTACCTCAGTATTTGAGAAAGTGGTCAGATGCTGGGGCATACACTCTTGTCCGTCAGATGGGGACGTTAAATGGCGGTCCCGGGAGCAGGAATGGGAGCGAATTCACACGCCTGCCTCGTTATCCTCTGAACACTTATCGAAAAGAGAAGGCTTGAATAAAGCCGGTGTTCATCCACGATCTAACACGGTCTCAAATAAGCTACTGTAAGGCTTCCTGATCCTTGGGTGTCTAAACTAAACTTTATAATTCTGCTAGGTTTCAATTGGCTTTGAAAATAGGCAGAATCAGAAGATCGGGGCTTGTGGTAAATGGAGGAGGTGTTTGAAGATTGCAACATGATATATTTCACTTTATAATAAATTAATATTTGAATATGCAAATAGTAAAAGAACCATAAAGTGAGGATTAGTTCGGCAGTGTGAAATTTGATCTTTCCCGATTTGGTTGGAAAATATATGATACGTTTGACTTTGATAGCAGCTATTAAAGTGTCAATGGTAATTCTTTTTTTTTAAAGTAATTCGTGAGAAATGAATAATATGTGTCTGTTTTATAATTGAGAACTTATATTTACTTATACTTATACTTATATTTTCAAAAGTACTGTTGAAGAGATGACATGGCAAACCACAGATATTTTTAGGGCCTGGAAACTTGATGGGTGCTTCCGATTACTAGGTCAGAGGCATGTCCTGGCCGTCTTGAAGGGGGGGGGGGTGGATTTAAAACCTATTTTAGTTTTTCTAATGTTGTAGATTTGTCGAGGTCATGACTTGTGTTTACAATATTGATGTAAATATTATAATAGATATGTTGATTTCATGAGATATATATATATATAAATATATATATATTAAGCTATTTATTAATTTATATATAGTTATTAATTTATTAATTATTTTATAAGATTACATTTATTTGTATTTTATTATAAGATATATTAATTTATAGTATAATTCATATGCTAATTTAATATAGTAGATATTTTAACATTAATTTTTAAAGGACATTATTCTCCATTATCAATTTTACCGATTTCTCTGTTATTGGCCTATGTTTTTTTGTGAATAATGTTTCTCATGATAAATTTTGCAAGTTTGTTTGTGACTTTCAAAAAAGGTATTTTGACGTTTCCATTATGAGGCTTCCATCTATGGAAACAAATATTTTCTTCCATTTTATAACTTCCTTGCGAAAAAAATCTTTCCACATAGGTCAATATACAGCCAGCTATCATAATGGTACTTGCCGAAACAGTCAATTCAGGACAAGAGCAGAAAATCACTGATATCTTGAAACCAACATCATGCAGTGAAGTACGCCATTTGCTAGCTGTGCGAATGCCTTCTCTGAGCATCATAAGCTCAGGGCATCGGCAGATCGAGGTATCACAAGATATTCCTCTCGAAAAGGTAGCTCTACCGGAAGAGGCGGGTAAGTATCTTCTTTCAGGCTCTGATGTTTTGTTTCCTTCCAACGGCAGGAATGCGACAGAATTGATCTGAACACCCAAATGTGTTTGTGATCCATTCTTATAACTTCACCACTTCACCCATCCAACTGGCAAACTGCTGACTTCCAATTCTGTTATCCCACTGCCGACACCAGTTCTGTCCTTCCACTGCCTTATGCCAATTCTGTCATACCACTACTTATGCTAATTCTGTTATCCCACTGCTGACACCATCAATTCTGTCATCCCACTGCCGACACCAGTTCTGTCCTTCCACTGCCTAATGCCAACTCTGTCATACCACTACTTATGCTAATTCTGTCATCCCACTGCTGACACCATTGTCGGTGGCCAGAATACATCACAGTCTATGCTATATCAATGTGATTAATGTTTCTATATCAAAGATAGAAGTTAGCACTTTGTCTGTTACGATCTAGCAGAGCACAAAATGAGGTAGAATGAGTTTGCAGAATTCATGATCTTTACTGACTCCATTAAACCAAATTTGAAGTAGACTCATTTTACAATTTCTTTTGGCGCAAAGATACTAGTGACTTGTGATATATGATTAAAAAGAACATAACTTAGGTGCACTTATTGCCAATTTTAATATAAACGTTGGTCATTTTCGGAACTGCAGGGCAACAAGAAATGAGTACTAGTACATACACAGAATATAATCTCCAATTCTCTTTCCTGTTTTTCTCTCTTTCAACAGGCTCGAAATTTCCGTGGACTGTGAAAGCAGATTCGTTCGAGATATTTGCAGTCAGCCAAAATGTTGAGGCCAGGTTTCATTTTCTCGAACCGTTGTCTATTGCGTCGACTGTAGCCTTCAATAGCCACGTTGACCAGGACTCTGGAGTTCCCTCTGTCGGGATTGTGGTTCATACCGATATGCCTGGCATACAGATCAACTGCTGCCATGAACAGGTTAGAGTTCACTAGTGTTCACATGTGGTATTGCTTTCATAGACTAAATGTTATCCTCACAGTATACACTCATATTTTTTGGGTAGTATTTGGAAATCTTACATTCTGCATGATGAATTGTTAAAATGCTGGTAAAACTTTTGTAACATTCTCTGTTCCAATTCTCATTTTCATCGACAGTAATTTTATCAAACTTTTTGCGGCCCCCTACTCCGTTAGAACTTTTCTGGGGGTACATGCCACCGCTCGCTGGATATCCGACGAGTCGGTGCGGTCAAAACTCATTCAAGTCTGATGTGCATTATTAGATTATCAGAATATAGGAATCTGTTTCTTTTTTCGTTACTCAGGTCGATCTCCTGAGGAAACTGTCCGAACAGCTTCTGAACCATCTGCCAAAGATCGTCGATTCCTTTGCCGTAAGACCCAGATGGCTTGCCAAGAGTCCTGGCAAGCTGTCGAGAAGCTTCAGTGCGGCTAACACAAGGTCTCTGACGAAGAGTAGCAGGACATCCTCGGAGCACCTCCAAGATACCCCCATCACGGTATCGTCGCCCCTGGAGTCCCTCAGTCACGAGGACACGGATGATGGTGGTGGAACCGCTGCGGAGACTTCCTCGGTTAAACTCGCATTCTGGATTCAGTGGACCGTCGATAAAGTTGGCGTTTCTTTGATCACCAAGAAATCTCTGGAAACTGGCAAGAGAGGTATGTTTTGCTTTCTTATGAATACATCCATCTAAACATCTGTTTGTGCAGAGACATAGATAGATAGACAGACAGACAGACAGGTGTATGCATACCCTTCCCCCCCCCCCCCACACACACATACCACCACATATTTCTTCAAACCACTGTACAAATGCATGCAATTACAAATGGAACGTGTTGTTTCTGAATTGTATTCCTCCCAAATTTGTTTTTTTCTTTTCCCATACCATAGAAATTTTACTCAACCTGTTTCCAATTTCTTCCACTTAAATCTTCAACACCCTGTAGCTAGTTCTTTTGGCAACAGATTTTATAATGTATGGTTGCTTATCTTTTGATGTACTTTTCTGTTACAGTGAAGTTGTCTGCCATCATGGAAGATCTTACTACCAGCGTGGACTACCAAGACGTCTTCTCCAAGATAACTTGTAAAGTCGGCTCGCTTAACGTCAGACATTTTGAAGAAAGGTTCGTTCATGTTGAGACTCCTTCTGGAATATTTTAAACTGACCGATTGGTATGACCAGGGAAACCAGAAATTAATTTTGTATACCATTTGGTCATATCTTTTTGCTGTCCACAAGGAGAAATCGAGCACAGAACATTTCAAAACTCTTTGAAAATTTAGTACAAAATTTCTGTGATATGTAAGGTAGTTTTTCAGTCTTGCTTTTACTCTCTTCATTTGCCCCTCTTTCACTTTTTTATGTCTAATTCTTTTTCAGCATAAATAACTTTTGGGCGCCTGGTTGCTATAAGGGGATTCTATTCACATCTTCTGACACCCTAACAAAGTCATTGGATTCACCCGTGGTGACACCCCGGAGTGAAAGCATCTCAAAGACCAGGTCTCTCTTACGAAAGTCCGAGCACAAATTCACGGATTCCAAACAGCGTCACAGCTTCCTGTCCTTGATCTGGACGCGAGCTAAAGGAAGCTCTGTCAGCAAGCGTCTGGAGGTGAAGGACGTCTCGGGGGAGCCGTCGAGCAGGCAGAGACAATTTGTGAACGAGTTGATAGTGTCCATGCAACCCGTCGACGTGGTGGTATGGTGTCCAGTGATTGCAGAAATGTTGAAGACCATCCAGCCAGCGGCAGGCGTCTCTTCGACAACCAAAGACGAAGGGGCTGACGTCGTACAACTTCAGCCCCCGACACCGGCTAGAGCCAAGCCCGTCCTCCAGACCGTAACCAGACCGGGGCAGCATAAAACCAGATCCGATACTCAGAGCCGATCCCGAGCTCCGACCTCCACGGTGTCGTCATTCGATAAGTGGTTCACCAGCAGCCACCTGCCACTGCTTTACTTTGATATTCAAGAAGTGAGATGTTTCATGCCGGTCCACGAGCATCTGGACCCCACGGACTCTGCCGAAACCGGCCGGCAGCCGAGTCCATCCGAGACGGACCTCTTCCTGCTGAAAGTGGCTCATGTTAAACTGGTGCCGTATGCAGATAATCCGTTACCACGGATGGTGATCAAGAAGGAATTGTTCAGGTATGATTGCAGTGTTATCCATTCGTTCCACGATTTTCATGATTTCATAACGGTCTCGGTCGTAGCAAGCAAGAATACCTGTCCGTTTGAAACCTGGCCTTTTTGACCAAAATTTGGTGTTTGGTTCAAAGGCAGAAGACATCTTTCATGGAGTTTTATTGAAAATCACCTACCAAAGTTTACGAGTGAAAGGTCACTATATATTCCTTTGATTATTATATAAGAGAGATCCGCTTTGCTGCTTGAATCTTAAAACTATTACCTATGAAAAGTACCGAATACTTGCCCACATTGCAATTAATCAATATCAGTTTAGTTTTTTTCATGTGCGTATCTCTCGTTGTGTGTATAAGCTAGCTAAACAAGCTAAGAAATGTGAGGTTATGGGTATTGACAGTTTCATTTAAATGTCTCACTCCAAAGTGAAATATCATTGTTGAATGTTGAAAAGTTTCGGTCAGAAACTTTCTCCTCTGCAGACTGCACACATTGATTTCTGATGTAAAGATAAGGTGACTAGACGTCCCCCAATATCAGTGGACGGTCCCCGGATTACATGGACTGTCCCCGTATTAGATGTGTCCCAGGAATTGTCCCCGGAACTCATGTCCTGTCACTGTTCATTCCCAAATTTGTAAAACATGCCGAGAATAACTTCAAATTTGAGAGAAAACTTACCTGTTTCTAGAGTAACATGGGCATTTTTACCATCATTCTTGAAACATAGCACTCATCGCAAAATCCCCTCCCAACACTCAAAGCATATTGTGTACATACTAACCCTTTGATATAATATATAAAAAAAAGGTCACCTTGTGTGACGATGAGTGGATTGTAACGGTTGTTGAGTAGATAATGTATCCTGTGTTCTGAATCTCATTTGTGATAGAATTCAGTAAATTTTCACCTTTGTCATCTGATCATTATGCTGATTTATTTAGCATAATTAAATTTCCATCTCTAGGGAAGCCCAACAGATCAAAATCCAAGCAACATACCCGAAGAAAACATTACCTGTTTCTAGAGACTGTTATTAAAGAAACATGGGGCAATTCGACAATCATTCTTGACACGTAGCATCCATCGCAAAATCCCCAGCCGTCCCTCAAGGATGTTTCGTGTGGATGCTCCCCCTTGAAAATATGAAAAATGGTCAACTCACTTGAAGATGACAGGATCGTAGATGTCGTTTGGCAGATAATGTATCTATTCAATTTCATCTCTAGGAAATCCCAGCAGAGTAAGTCGTCTCAAAAACCTGGCTCGGCTATGGAAGACCGGCAGTATCAACTAGACGTATCCAATCTAGGTTTATTCACTGCCTCTTGGAGGGATATCACCCGTGTCACGGAGGAAGAGAAACGAAACACGGACCCAGAAATAGTGGCTTCCCAGAATCCGGCTTTAGAGTGGAATACCAGCCCACCAAAGTACGTCTTAATGTTTTTCCAGAGAACGTGGTGGCCAATTGGCTAAGGCTTTGGACTCGTGATACAAGGATTGCTGGTTCGATTCCTGCCTAGTTCATTACGTTGTGTCCTTGGGCAAAATGCTTTATCTCACTTGCCTCTCTCCACCCAGGGGTTAAATGGGTACCTGTGAGGTAACTTGTCATTGGGCCCAGTATATAACTGCAGCCGTCTGGAGGGATTGTCTCTGGGACAGGTTATCATTGACCAGGGGTAATATAACGTCTGTAAAGCGCTTTGAGACCTATCGCTGGTGTAAAGCGCTTTATAAAAATCAAATATTATATAAAAATCAAATATTATTTTCCCAAACCTGCATTTTGGATATTTTTCCTTTTAGCTCATTCCAGAGATAATCATTGAAATGTTGTGTATTTCACAAAAAACATAGTGATGTGTCTCCTTTGTCTTTATGTATGACAGTGTTTCTAACATGATGTATTATGAAGCATATCAAAATTAACTGCCTTTGAGAAAAAAAATTGTTTTGGTTAATAATTTGTGTCTCTTTTTGGGTATAAAAGATGACAATCTCTCAGTGCATTTAGTAAATTTCAAGAGTGTTTTCTGTTTTGGCATACTCTCTGATTCTAGCAGTTAAACTGTATACCGTTATGTACAGACAATGGCTTAATTCAGACACAATTGGCTATTGTTTTACAAATTCCTACAGACAAGATGAGAGCATTGTTCACATGAACCCAGTCATTCAGGAATTCAGCATCTGTTGCATCGCCGCTCCTGCCATCACAGTCAACCGCTCGAATGCTGATAAAAGTTCTTCCAAGGTAAGTTTTACGAATATATTATAAAAATGATATAAAAAACATCTGCAGTATATAAACAAGGACATCTGAATCACTTTTTGGGACTTCCTTCATTTAAAAACCATCTGCAGTATAACAAGAACTCCTGAAAACAATGTTTTGCGACTTCCTTTAAAAACCGAGAGAATCTTGAATGTCACTCTCTTACCGTTCCCCCGGTAACGAGCAGCTGTTATTATCAACGACATTGTTTTATATTTCTTTTCCAGCCGGTCATTGTCTGTGGTCATTCGGTGGAAGCCAACATTGCCAGTGATTTGTGTCTGTATCTCAGCCTCGGCAATATCACAATGGCTCAGAACCTATCGGCCAGAAACTTTGGGGCTTTGACCAACTGCTTTCCGTTCCAGACGAGAGGAGAGGAACCATCCCAGCCGTCCCCTCGGCATACCAAGCACAGGCACAGCCGAGCGGACAGCGGTTTCGACAGCGACGTCTCTCACAGGTCACACGACTACCAACCGGACTTCTTCAGACCGCCGAGTACAACTATGGACTTTCCCCCCGCTAGGGTCGCCAAGGTTACCAAACAGAAATACAAGACTCTATCGATAAAGCAACCGGCGAAGACGGGCGGCCAAGCCCGGAAGATAATACCGTTCGACCTCCTCCTGACCGGCCGGGAAATATCCATCTTTCTCTATTCCCACGGAGAGAGAGACGAGGTCCGTCCGTTTCTCTTCTCCGAGTTGTCGCAGCCATCGTTCGCCGCTTCCGTCAGTAAAAGGAAACAGAAACTCGAGCTGTCGCTGTATAACTTGAGAGTTCAGGGTTCTACCCAAAATGGAGTCGGTGAGTGTCAAATAAAACTAATACTTTGTGGACTCTGCAACAGCTGTTTTCTTCGTTGTGTTATTAAACTTGCACATGGGCATGTCATAGGTCAGGTCCAGTGGTAAAAAACACAAGCTTGCCTCACAGTCACTAGGGAAGGAGTTTATTTCTAAATTTTACAGTTGGGTACAGGAAAACATATTACTGACTCTGCCCACCAACATAATTTTTAAAATGATGGAAACGACCATCTATTCATCCCATAAATTTTGCCAGAAAGTATCGTCAGTCACTCATGCTTGCTTGATCTTGTATAGGTCAAGCCCGACCTGTATTTTCTTTTCATGAAAGCACAGATGGCTTGCTTGAGCTCTCATCTACATTCCTAGGCAGCTTCATGCTCATCTCAGAAAATCTTTCTTTTTTTTTGGCTTTTCAGAGCATAACTTACCTTGTGCCACCGATTTCTCCGTTCCGTGGTTTGAGACTTGCCTTGGGGAACCGAACGTTAAAACTGGCGTCCGACCGGCCCTCCTTACATTGACAGTTTCTGATTTCTTAAGTGGAGATGGTCAGTTCTTATATTGATTACTATGTAATAATTGAATTTGGATGGGAAAGAAAGAAAACATTGGGTGAACAGAGCGGTAGTAAATATGCTGGAAAGTTTAATAACTGCTCCTTCTTTATCGGATATGTTTTGTTAAAATTTCTGATTGTGGGAGGGGGTGACCAGAAACTAAGAAGCTAGATACTTCTGTATATTAACATAATACATGCATTCAACAGTCACATTAAGGAACATTCATAAGACAGAATATTGATGTCATGCAACCAAGAAAAGTAGCAACAACATTTATCTATTTTTCTCTGTTTCCTGTGTCAAGGCTCGTAATTTTTTTTGTGCAAAGTACACAACGTACAGGGATTCCCAAGTGAATGAGCACGTCACAGTCAGTCTGTGCGAGAGGCTTACATACATACATACATACATATTAGACACTTATATAGCGCTGCTACATCGAGATCGTTGAGCTTTGACAACTTAGCTTTGGTCATTGGTAACTTGTCACACCTACACACCAAAGTGTGTGCAATTCAATAAATCTCTCCTGGGGCACCGCAGTGCACCACAACCATGTGTCCCCCAGGGGACTTCCCATAGGGTGCAGCCACAAACCGGCGCATGCAACTATAATAACAAGTTACCTCGCAAGTCCCCATTTATACACCTGGGTGAAGAGAGGCAATGGAGATAAAGTGCCTTGCCCAAGGACACAACGCAATGATCTGGCCAGGACTCGAACCTGTAATCTTTAGATCACCAGTCCACTGCCTTAACCACTTGACCACAACGCCCCAAGGCTTCGGGTTATATGAAAAACAGACTGCATAATAGAAACATTCACCTAATCATAATCAGAAGGACTCAAACAAAAGTCTGACCTGGACTGAATCAACCTGTCACCATTTAACACCTGACTCGTATCTATTTTCTGTTCATTTTTTCTAAGGTGCTATCGCACTTGACTTGGGAAGGCCCATCAAATTAAATCTCAACATTGAAAAAGGAGAGCAGATTTCAAGCTTCGTGAAGAAGATCAGAAGTAAATTTCAGAGGAAACGGCAAGTGTGGCCGCAGGCCGAGAAGTTGGAGTCGGAAGCGAAAACCAATCCGTTTGTCTCAGGTTCGTGACCGGTATTAGGGTGTAGCACTCTTCCAGGTCGCTATTAGACTGCTAGGAAAATTGCATAAGGTATTGTTTGCTTGTGACATTTGTTTGTGACATTTTATGATATTACCCAGAACTCATTGGTTGATGAAAGAGAAATTCTCTGATGCCTGAAACTATTTTTGATACTGCAGTCAGACAGTTTTTAATGTTGTCAGTGATTCCTGAAAGAGAATTCTCTGATGCCTGAAATGAATTTTGATACTGCAATCAGACAGTTTTTAATGTCAGTGATTCCTGAAAGAGAATTCTCTGATGCCTGAAATGATTTTCTGTACTGCAGTCAGACAGTTTTTAATGTTGTCAGTGATTCCTGAAAGAGAATTCTCTGATGCCTGAAATGATATTCTGTACTGCAGTCAGACAGTTTTTAATGTTGTCAGTGATTCTTGAAAGATATTTCTCTGATTCCTGAAATAATTCTCTGTACTGTAGTTAGATAGTTTTTAATGTTGTCAGTGATTCCTGAAAGAGAATTCTCTGATGCCTGAAATGATTTTCTGTACTGCAGTCAGACAGTTTTTAATGTTGTCAGGGATTCCTGAAAGAGAATTCTCTGATGCCTGAAATGATTTTCTGTACTGCAGTCAGACAGTTTTTAATGTTGTCAGTGATTCCTGAAAGATAATTCTCTGATGCCTGAAACGATTTTCTGTACTGCAGTCAGAAAGTTCTTAATGTTGTCAGTGATTCCTGAAAGAGAATTCTCTGATGCCTGAAATGATTTTCTTTACTACAGTCAGATAGTTTTTAATGTTGTCAGTGATTCCTGAAAGAGAATTCTCTGATGCCTGAAATGATTTTCTGTACTGCAGTCAGACAGTTTTTAATGTTGTCAGTGATTCCTGAAAGAGCATTCTCTGATGCCTGAAATGATATTTTGTACTGCAGTCAGACAGTTTTAAATGTTGTAAGTGATTCCTGAAAGAGAATTCTCTGATGCCTGAAATGATATTCTGTACTGCAGTCAGATAGTTTTTAATGTTGTCAGTGATTCCTCAAAGATAATTCTCTGGTGCCTGAAATGATATTCTGAACTGCAGTCAGACAGCTTTAATGTTGTCAGTGATTCTTGAAAGAGAATTCTCTGATGCCTGAAATGATATTCTGTACTACAGTCAGACAGTTTTTAATGTTGTAAGTGATTCCTGAAAGATAATTCTCTGATGCCTGAACTGACTTTCTGTACTGCAGTCAGACAGTTCTTGTTGTCAGTGATATCCACGGCAGAAGGAGGGTTTATAGCTGGAGAAGGAAGTGTTAGTTAGAGATATTTTGATGCTTGCAATACTTGCATCATCTTGGTATGCTTGTCTACACTGACCCCCCCCCAGTCCCCCACCTCCCTGACCCCTCCCTCCCGTATTTTGCAGCAATTGTATTTTAACGATTCCTTTTCCTGCTGACACCTTCGTCACAATTTCAGGGCTGCCGATCAAGGAAGCTGAAGGTTCATCTCCCAGTCAGGATCAAACTAAACCAACTGATCCTCTGGGACCTTTGGCAGTGATTAGGAATGTCTCCTTAGCAACATCCCATTGTGTGGTTACCATAGCAACTGGCCCAGATCAAGACAATGCTCAGGCTCTGTTTTCTATAGCTAGTAGTAGTGGCAACATTAAAGTTCATCAAAATATTCAAGGTAAAGTTGGTTTTGTTTTAAAAACAAAGGCATCTGTTTATATCTGTAAATTCATTTGAAGTTTGTTCGTTCCGATCGCTAACATTAGCAGGATTAACACAGGTATTTCAACATATGTTGTTATTTACATATATATATGTACTATGTGGGCATTATACTATCACACCATAGAAAGACCTACAGCAAAAGCATGCCATGAAAGGACAATTGGCAGTGACAATGGAATATAAAAGTCAGTGTTTAAGGAGCAGAATGTCTGGAAAACATTTCATAAAATGTTGTTAAATGTGACCAAATCCTTCTTGGAGGTGTGGAGGGTGTTTTGTTGAAAGTAGATGAAATATTCCCAGAAATGTATTAATTTCTCTTCTTTTTTATTGAGTGTGAAGAAACACAATGTGACAAAACACAGTGTGAGAAAACAAACTATCTCAAAGTCAAAGCATGCTAATAAATTTTTCTTTCATTTCATTTCTGCATGCAGGGCTCACTAAAGATTTACACCTGACACTTTGTGTTTCTGGTGTTGCCATGGAAACAGGCCTGAGCAATACCGTAAGGCGCCTGGTTGGCCCGGTGACATTTGAGTTGGATACTGCCGTCCAGTTGCTATACAGCACGCTGAGTGTCACGAAGACTGTCAGTCACATCACGTTTGGTCACATTCCGATAATTCTCGGTCAGGAACACTTGAATTGCTTGAAAATCTTAGCAACCTGTTATGGAGACTTCTTAGGGTTAGGCAAGAAGGTGAGTGTACATGGTATTGTGTTAGGCAGTATAGGTAAGTGCCTAGGGCCTCTAAGGTCAAAGGTCATATGTGAACAATTCCAGACGACAAGATATAGCAACTCTCTATTTTTGGATTGTGCCTGCATAGCTTAATGGTTTCGGGAGGTTGGTGGGGTGGGGGTGGGTAGTGGTGTGGGGGGGGGTCGTGTGATGTCTTAGGAGCCTCGAAAGGTTGTTAATCAGGCACTGTCAGAGTAATATGGCAAACATATAGAGAGATTGTCACAGAGTTTGGTATCAAAGTTCATAATAGATTTGTTTTAAAAGCAGCTGTCGATATGGTGATCAAGGCAAAGCAACATTTGAACCACGATATATTGTACCATTAAAATTACAGCGATGAGCACATAGATAAACGAAATGCCCGAAATTACTACAAGAGTGCTCTATGGGACCTTCAATGCAAACGTCCAAAGACTAAGATAACAATCCATTCACTACCTCTCTAATTTGTTTTCTTCAAATTTTCAGAAAAAATTAAAACACACTCAAGAGGAGAGTCCTATATTCTCTTATCTGATATTCTACATCAGGGTCAAATAATATTTGAAAAAGGTTGAAATTTTTTTGGCTAAGAAAGTCACAATTCAAAGATATTTCATGATATTTTAACGCTGTTGGACACTTCTGATTCTCTTTATGGAGTGTAGATCAAGCCTCGTAACAAATCGAAATTACTTTAAGTTTCTCGCGTTTTGCCTCGGGGGAAACTGTTATGTTTATTTGATACCATCTCTCAATGTTTGGTTTTTAATGAAGGAACCTGTGATACCACCGGCTCAACAAGCAGAGAGAAAGTCCTCCGGTTCAACTGTGACCCCTGACCCCATCCATAGCAACGATGACCTGAGGTCAGGGAGCTTCGTGTACATTACAGATTCAGGTAGTATTCAGTTTAATATCACCAGATATTTCACCAAATGTAATAAATAATCGCCATTACCTGCTTCCTATCTTTTTGCAAGTCTGAGCGACAAAGTTTTCTGAATTGAAATAAAATTTGTAATTAATAAGTTTTCATTGACCTGCATTTGGTGAAAATATCAATCAAATTGCCTTTATAACTTGATTAATGACCATCTTAATTTAAGTAATTATATTTTCTAAGTTTGTATCAAACCAAATACCTTTTGTTCATTAAAGTTTACGTTAATCTTGTCTTGATTTTTGTTTGGATTGGTCCAAAAACTAGAATCCGAAGAACCTAATCCGAACGAGATACAGTTCCAACCGGGAGGGTCTGGCACGAACCACGACGGGACCATGACATGGCAGTATCCAGAGCCGAGGGTGCTCACAAGAATTACCATGACCCCTATCCCACTGCGTACTGCCACAAACATAAGCGATGAGGATGAGCTGAGTGACGTAAGTCGCCGTTACCGTAGGCAACGTAGCCTCATTGTAGAATGTATCTTTAGAGTGTTGCATGTTGACTGCTCTCTCAGAACATATGTTTCATATCTTAGGTTATTAATCCATTACTTTGTCATATAAAAGTATACTTAGAAAAGGCCAACAGAAATGTATTGTAGTTGACAGTACACAAAATCGACTGTAGCGGTCCACAGACTATTAGGCCCGTGACCCAGTATCTTCCATGAGGACTGAACCACAAGCCAACAGACCCCTCCTCTACCCCCCCCCCCCACCCTCCATAATCAATGCTCAGAATGCTGCATAGAAGCTAGCTTGGACTATCGGCTTATATTTAAAAAAAAACTTAATCAATAACCGTCATGCTTCAGACTGTAGATACATTTTTTGAGGTCTGGGAAGATTCTGCGACCCACTGAAATGTTTAGCGACTGGCTATTGGGTCATGCCCCATATGTTGCGTCCATTTAGTCTGGCTGTGCATGTAAGGATATGGGTGACAGTTCTAGTGCTCCTGAATTGACAATGAAAGTTTTCTCTTTGTAGGTGCCATGCAGTTTAGAATACTGGGATGAAATGGACTGCTGTTTTCAACATTACAAAGATCTTTTTGTCTCTGAGACTAACACCTACCATGTAAGCATGGGGCTGGGTCAAAGGTCAATTGGAAGCGACGGCGCCGTCGCAGCCTGTCTCTGGAGAATGGTGCTGAATCCTGGAAGTGATAAAAGGTTTGTTTCTTAGTCGTATATTCTTTCCTTCGAACCGACCGATAACGAGCAAGTTTCGTCTCAGTCTCTGATCAATTCTCGTTCTCCTTTCCGTAGGAAGAGAAATCTTCTTGCCGAACAAAATATCATCCTGACTCCAATGGCGCTGGCAGCGTCCCTCCGTGTGGATTCTTGTTTCTCGCCCATTTTTATTCCGACGACGTCTCTGGCATTGAAGTTTGGTTTAATCGACGTTCATCTGGTGAACCATAGGAGTCAGTTAGGACAAGGTAAAACACCAAATCTCAAACATATTTTCAGGGATGTGCCCAGGATTTTCTGAGTGCCGGGAATACTGATCGCCATCCTGGGGGAGGGGTCTAAGGGGAAATGAGAAATTTTTCGATTTTTGAAGGTGCTCAGATGCCAAATGCTGGCACTTGTGTAGCTTCTTAAGCACATACACAAGTACTAGTTTTGCTAACAATTTACATTTTTTAATTTTTTTTAGTGAAATATATTACATTCCTGGTAAAAGTTATTAGTTTGTTTCAAAGAGATTTTACAATGGACCGATTGAGAGCCGTAAGTAATGTTTCTCGCATACGTAACTGATGCATTATTAGTCTGTATGATTTTGGCATAGGCTAGGCTTAATTTATGTTGAATATATTGTTAGGAATGTCGGGATTTTAGATGAAAATAGTGCTGGGCGGGATTCACGATTTTTAAGACAGTGCTGGGCGGTAATTTTTAGTGCTGGGCGGGGCCGCCCAGTGCCACCCAGCGTAGGCACATCCCTGATTTTTAGAAAAAATGTTGAAGTGGCTGGCAAGTGGAAGGTGGATTAACATTGTCCTACATTATTAATATATTTCATAGAGCATAAATGCCCATAAATGTTGTGTCTGAGTGAAATGTGGCTTTCTTTTTCGGTTCCAGTTGTTCCAGAGAAGCTCCTGCCATTTACCTTTGATGATGCAGAACCAAAGGATCAGGAAGTTTGTGTCATGTCCTTGATTGAGTCTAGACTTAGTGCTCAGTTATGGAGGGTTCCATCCACAGCCCTCAAGACTAAAGTAAGCTCAGTTCTTCAATATTCTGCATATTCTGCTACTCGTAGTGCTACTCAAGGCTGCTCAGTGCTACTCATGACTACACATTCTACTACTAGTAGTGCTACTCAAGGCTGCTCAGTGCTACTCATGACTACACATTCTACTACTAGTAGTGCTACTCAAGGCTGCTCAGTGCTACTCATGACTACACATTCTGCTACTTGTAGTTCTACTCAAGGCTGCTCAGTGCTATTCATGACTACACATTCTACTACTAGTTGTGCTACTCAAGGCTGCTCAGTGCTACTCATGACTACACATTCTGCTACTTGTAGTTCTACTCAAGGCTGCTCAGTGCTATTCATGACTACACATTCTACTACTAGTTGTGCTACTCAAGGCTGCTCAGTGCTACTCATGACTACACATTCTGCTACTTGTAGTTCTACTCAAGGCTGCTCAGTGCTACTCATGACTACACATTCTACTACTAGTAGTGCTACTCAAGGCTGCTCAGTGCTACTCATGACTACACATTCTACTACTAGTAGTGCTACTCAAGGCTGCTTAGTGCTACTCATGACTACACATTCTACTACTAGTAGTGCTACTCAAGGCTGCTCAGTGCTACTCATGACTACACATTCTACTACTAGTAGTGCTACTCAAGGCTGCTCA